>CM060964.1:271574887-271734887 GCA_030765045.1 Tenodera sinensis
TTTTGACATTGCAATTTACGGAGGTAAAAGGCATAAAGATAAAAATTAGAACGAATATGAATGAAGATAGCATGTCTAAAACTCTCACCCATACGTACCCTTAAATGGAACAGGCTTTATACCTTAAGCTAATTATTTTAGAGTATAAAACTTTTTAATCCTTTCGACATTTTCCAGTATGCATACGTAATGTAGAGACGACGCCAAGTTTGAAGCTTTAGAAAAGTTGGACTGAGTGTGAATGGCTGGGGATTTGCCTCATATTTCATACTGAAGGATAGAAACTATTTTACGGCAAGCGAATTTCTTTCTTCTTGCAATTGCTGTCAATCCACCGAAATCGTTTTCGGAGTACAATGAATGTCTTTTTCTCTCACTCTGGTAGTAAAGTGGGATGTTAAGAGTAGAAGATTGAACCACCTTTCTAGAAAATTGCGTCCCGGTGCGCTTATCTTCCACTGGGAGTTTCTATGAAACTGTAACTGTGTGAATTTTCTGTGCTGAACGCAAAATGATACAAAGAAATAAAATGTTGGAGATACCAAATTTCGACAGATGTGCCACTGATATGAGGAAGCTTCTGGTATAGGAACTGAAATTGTTAAATGTGCTTCTTGTGAATGTATAGATTTCAAATGGCACGTCTCTAATCTGATTTAGTTCAGTTGTCACCGTCACTTCACCAATGGCATTTAGTTCAATTTTCACTGTTACTTCTGTTTTCCTCGCGCGTAGAGGTGAAATGATTCACACGCGAAGCAGACTCTTCTTCGTTCCGCTTCACTCGCAGGGGCGTCTAACACAAGTCTTCTCTAAACGCTCGCAAGTGCAACACGCACTATGCCTACGTCATAAGCAGAGCGCGGAATCACGTGCAATCACATGCGATACAGGTTAGTTGGACATGGAGAATGACTGATGTAACCGGTACCGCGCAACCGTCGTACACGCACGGGCATCAGCAGATGCTAGATGCGAAAGTAGCAACAGCAGAACACGTGTGTACTAAACTTGCAGCTTATTGCACAATTTTACACCCTCTAACCATAACGGGGCTCTTATGACCCAGCTGTCGACGGGCCCTTAAACCCTACTCACTCACTCACTCTAGCCATAACTGTCGTCACAATCTCACTCTTAGAGCCAGCACTTTATGTCGCATCAAGAACCATATATCTCCTTAATGATTTACGCGCAAGCATGCTCGCTTATATACAATTGCGAGCGCTTCTGGAAGCTTCGCGAGGGGGGGAGGAAAAGTTTCAACAAAAATTCTGTCATATTGTGATAGCTCTTCTGGAATTTACATCAGGGGAGGGAGCGAGAGCGGTCCTCCTCCCCATAACTCTTCAACTACCCGGTCGGTCGATGGGTTGGCGCCTTCTAAGCAATAAGCGAGACCTATACATGCTAATATGTAAAATATGTAAAACTCACACTACTTATTTTGGTATGCATCGTTCCAATACTACCCACAAAACTTATTTTATCGTCTAACCTGCTAGTCATGATAAAAATTCTCCTGAATTGATTTTAATATCCTATATTTTGTTGTAGGTACACTTCAGCATTCGGGAGGATGACACAACTATCAACTGTTCAAACATCAGCTATAAAATGTGAACCATTTACAACAGCTTCACAGTTCAAAGGACGCTGATTAAAACGCGTAATTTTGAAACAAACAGTATTTTCTAATTGGTTACCCCGTAAAAATGTTAGTTGAGAAAATGTTTTAAGCATCGGTATCGATTTATAAAATAGCCGCATTAAAACACTATCACAGCACATAATTCATCATACCTCGTGTAAGAGCTGTTCTTCAGAGGCACAGGCAGAAAAATGGGCCAACACGAGGTTGCTTATCCCTTTAAGATTTCGCAGTTATACATATATTTTATCTATTTTTTATCTTAAAAATATACTATTTAAATAAAAATAATTCAGAGGAATATTTGACGAGGCAAAACATAGCGAACAATTTTCCCACGGGTTGTTACGAAAGAAGAAAATTCCATGAAAATCTTACTCCCGCATTTTTTTTATTTCTACACAAAATGAAACATTTGGTTGTAATGAACTATGTTCAGAAAAAAAATGTTGAAATTTAAAAGTTTAAAATGTTCATCACGAGTGGCATTTTGTGTATATGAAACTAACTTTCGTTTATTTTGTTAATTATTTTCTTGTAAAGTGATGCTTATAGAATGACAAAAATTAATTTTCTATTACTGTTATTTTGAAGGAAAAGAAAAGGTCCGTAATAAAAGCTTCAGTCAAACGGTGTGAAATGCAGCAATTTTAGTATGTTTAATGAAGGGCTTTTAAATGGCGTTTGCACACCACGCATGTGCGCCGTACTTGAGAAAGCTCGACACCAACAGGTTTCGTCTGTGGAACAGTTCAGTCCTGTGGTCCTGTATGACAAGCCTTCACTTCCCCAGTGTGTGGAGGGTTGGTATTCAAACAGTAATTTCCGTCCGCATCAGCAAGAAGCAAGGGGGTGGCTTCTGTTTCCGCCCTCTTCTCCCCATCTGCCCTGACCAGCTGACCTCATTCCGTTATGTCAGCCTCTTCTTCTTCTTCCCTTTCCGAACACTGTCTGATGCTTCCTTCGTTCACTTGCCTGAAGCAGACATCCTGCCACATCATCATGTCATAAAGCCCCCCCCCCCCAACCCAAAGAAAAAAAATCTGCTAAAGGTACCTCGACGAATAGTATTCACTTAGCTTTGTAAGAATGAATAACTGTTCTCTGCATCACCATGAGAAGAAACAAAACAAAAAACAAAAACTAATGGTGTCTTAGTGCTTGAGTAAAGTACGAAGTGTTTGAAAAGTCAAAACAATAACATGATATGTCGGAAATGGTTAATACTACAAAAATGTTTCACATAAATAGTGTGTTTTAACAACAACTCCGTTGTATAAAAGTTTTTATCTAACTCTTACGGCATGCCAGTTGTACACATTTATATAATATTGTAACTTTTTGTGTGGGTGTGAAGTAAAGTAGACAGATGTAGTCGAGATAAAGAAACACTTTTATTTCCGTAAACAGTAACTTGTACACTCGTTGCAACAGCAAGAAAGTCTTTTCCGATTCTCCAACAGCACGGCTCCGAATTCGTAACACAAAGAACTAACTCTTCTCCGTCGGCACAACGCTTCACATCGTCTGTCCGTCTCCGTCGGCACGACTACTCAACGCTTCACATACTGACTGACTCTTCTGTCGCACTTTACCGCTATTTATATCTCCCAGGCACTATTCTGGAAGCTTCAGGAACGTTCAGTTATTGCGGCGAGATACAAAGCAGAGAAGATTCTCGAAGTGTCTATCCTTTTCTCTCTTTCGGCAAGCGCCCCAACAATGCGGCCATGCTCTGTCTCTTTCCTTCGGCACCTTTGCGGTAGTGCCGACAATAATGCGATGGGTGACACTGCTGTTGTCGGCAATTGGATGCGGCGGGCGCGGTGACACTATTAATGCCAAATGACGAGGAATTCACATGCTATTCGCAGTAAATTCAAATTATAATTTCTTGTGGAAATTTCACTACACGTTATTTTACAACAGAATGTGAAGGGAAGGTTGCGAGGGGAGGTGGACTACCCTGGAGATGCCGGGTATAAGTGACAATGACATCCCTCTTTTTGTGTTTACTGTCTTGACCACGTACCTAACAGATAGAGAAGGCATTGCACTCCACCCAAAAATGCAATATCGAGATTTCAGCGAAAATACGTCTTTTCAGGTCCCCTGAATCTAGAATGGCGTTTGAAAGAAAAGTGCCCGTGACCTGTGTGTCTGTGAACAGCATAATCCCAAAACGAAATACCTCATAGAGTGAGTGAGTGAGTGAGTGAGTGAGTGAGTGAGTGAGTGAGTGAGTGAGTGAGTGAGTAAGTGAGTGAGTGAGTGAGTGACTAAGTAAGGGAAGGAAGGAGTAGGTGAATGAGTGAGTGAGTGAGTGAGTGAGTGAGTAAGTGAGTGAGTGAGTGAGAGAGTGAGTGAGTGAGTAAGTGAGTGAGTGAGTGAGAGAGTCAGTGAGTGAGTGAGTGAGTAAGTGAGTGAGTGAGTGAGTGAGTGAGTCAGTGAGTGAGTGAGTGAGTGAGAAAGTCAGTGAGTAAGTGAGTGAGTGAGTAAGTGAGTGAGTGAGTCAGTGAGTGAGTGAGTGAGGGAAGGAAGGAGTAGGTGAATGAGTGAGTGAGGGAAGGAAGGAGTAGGTGAATGAGTGAGTGAGGGACGAAGGGAGGGTGTAGGTGAGTGAGTTAGTGGGGTTTAAGGGCCCGTCGACAACTAGGTAATTTGGGCCCGAACCCCATAGATATCCCCCCGAGCGAGATGGATGATTTTTCGAATATTTTAATTTTCTGTGGCTTTTATGATTTTGATTACAGTATCATAGCTTCAAGATATTTACATGACAAATAAAACGCATATCTTAAATTTTCTAGGGGAATTTTCCCGTTTCATTGAGAAAGAATTTTATACAATTTTGTATAACTCGTAAGCATTAGGAGATAGACAAAAATTATATTCCGTTTTTTGTGGTATCGACATTTATGAGATATCCGTTACTATTCGTCTGAATTTTTACCATTTTGCAATCTTTAAGTGCTGTCGCAAGTCATGGAAACTATCGAATTTCTAGGCCAGCACATTGCGAATAGCTTTAAGAAACTACTGCTTCTCCTAAGTTTTATCTCGATTAATATCAAGCAGACAGAAAAATAAGATTTCATAAGAATAGTTTGTAGGCGCTATATAATAATAATTTTATTATAATATAATAATATATTATAATACAATTATTATTATTGTTATTATTATTATTATTATTATTATTATTATTATTATTATTATTATTATTATTATTATTATTATTATTATTATTATTATTATTATTATTATTATTATTATTATTATTATTATTATTATTATTATTATTATTATTATTATTATTATTATTATTATTATTATTATTATTATTATTATTATTATTATTATTATAATAAATAGCAGCTAGAGAAAGCCATGTGAATTAACATTTTATTTTATTCACATTTTGTTTAGGATTTTTGGTGGATTTTATGATTTTGAGTGCAGCACAATATTTGATCCCCTAAATTGGGGATGAGGAAACATTGGTTTTCAAACACACTGCATGTATCTTAATCGAAAAAAATAGTGACAAAGAAATGCAGTGTGCTAGGGGTCCCGGGTTCGATTCCCGGCAGGGGGAGGGCATTTTTCTCCAGCCAGGATTATTCCTCATCCTTCCCTGAGGCTGGAAGTATGAATGAAAGTGTGAACGTGTGTGTGTGTGTGAATTAAAAGTATAAAAACCCCAGAGATCGAACAACCCAACGTTAAACGTGTTTGCCAATAGGCAAGGCCGCCGATATGACCTCTGCAGTTAAAGGCGGGATATAAATGCAACAATTAAAAAAAAAAAGAAAAAAAGAAATGCAGTAACAGGCTGTCCACTGTTATTTAATGTATTTAGCAACCTGGGAAGATAGTAATCTGTTTTCATCATAAATGTTAGATAAATCTTATTTACATATTCTATATATGTGTGAACAGCAGATACTACACATTTCCGTGCTCCGTTGAGCGTTATCTAGATATGAACCTCGCCGCTTTAATTATTTTGTTGTCGTTACGTTTCAACACGACAGTACATTTTGTTGTTTTATTCCAAGCAATTTCCTACCAACAACGATAGCGCACGATTGTATTAACTTTTAAGACAGATTTATTGACAAGGCAACCATGTAAACGGGAAAGTGATTCAAACAGCGAACACTGAATCCCTGGTGATTTTATTACATAGTGTCAATGACACTTCAAAAAAAAAAAAAAAAAAAAAAAAAAAAAAATTAAAATGCTGTTCATTGAAATGAGAGAAAAATAGTTGTAGATCAGATTTCTGGGATATCCATAAAAATCGAATTTCTACGCAGGAAAGTTTTAATGTTTGAGTTTTTAAACAAAGCCTCATTACCTAGAACAAATCTGGGACGTGCACATTTATATAAAGATGCATAGAAATTAACGTCCAATATCTGTCTACTTTCTCTGTTACGCACAGTAAGTAGGGGTGTGTATTTGTGTGTGTGTGTGTGTGTGTGTGTGTGTGTGTGTGTGTGTGTGTGTGTGTGTGTGTGTGTGTGTGTGTGTGTGTGTGTGTCTGTCTCTGTGAACAACATAGCTCAAAACGAAAATCGATTAACAGCGAAGGTTGGTATTTAAGTTTAACACCTTTCAAGGATGTGACACGAAGATTTTGAAGAAAATTCCTCCATCCTAAACTATCCTTTAGGTGGAAAATTGTTCGAAAAATTTTATTTTCTCAAAACCGCCTCTAACAATTTTGATGTAAGTGCCAACAATAAGATAATTCCTGCAAATGTTTATCTCGACTGACATGAGAAAGATAGAGGAATAAGAGTTAGTAAGAATAGTTGGTATAAGAGTATATAGAGAAGTTCTTGTGAGTGCAACACAACAGATTTTTTTAAAATGTACACAATGAAAAAGAAAATCTTTTTCAGAAATATATAATATAAAACTGTTCTGCAATAAGAAGCTACCAAGTCGGATGGTAGGTAACGCTATGACCCGCACTGGGAAGATCCCGGGTTCAAATCCTATCGGTCAATAATCTGACTGAACCTTTTCGTGGTTTCCCTCGGTCACCAAGGTAAATACCACATTGGATATTTAATATCACGACCCAAAGGTTCACCTTAAGTCCAATAATAAACATTAAAATATATAGTAATAATGAATGCGCTGCCATCTATGCATAGATAATGAAAACAGACTGTTTGGCACCCTTATGTCATCTGCCCAGCACGTGTGGAGGTAAAAATACAGTTGCCTAGTACTATGGTGGGCACGTGTCGTGGTTGGCATTTGCCCATCACACAAGCACACGTACAGTTGCCTAGCACTAAGGCCTCTTTAGACATATAACGAAGCGGAATCGTATGGTACAGGATGAGACCTAGAAGGCTAACTGACCGTCTCACTGATCCACGAGGTATCTTCTAACAAATCTATCCCACATAGTTAATGCGCCGTGAAGTAAACAGAGAGGAAAAGAAACTAAATGCGTCGAAAGATTACAAAATGAAATGTAGAAACAAAGAAAGGATACATTAGTGATTTTAAGCAACATGAATGCAAGTCGGAAGCATTGAAAAGCAAACAAGAAAAGGAGGAAGACTAAGAATAATTAAGCTGACACTATGCAAAGGAAGTAGAAATGGATGAAAAGAAAATTGTGAAGATTATGGAATGGTGGCAGCGATCATAATGATATAGAAGGGGAATAGGGAGTAAGTTATTAAATTAGACTGCCTCTGTGGTCGAATGGTAGGCATTCTGGCTCCTAAATCAGTGGTCCCGTGTTCAGTTCCTGGGTGGGGCATACCCTCAGGGTATGTCTAGGAATATACCTACATTAGGGAGTGAGTTGAATGTATTTGATGTTAAAGCAGATTTAAAAAGCCAAGAGCTAATACAATCAATGAGTTGTTTCTAAAGCCAAAGCCCCCGGTATGACCACACAAGTTAACTGGGGCCTGCAAATGAAACGATTAGAAAATATATCAAATTAAAACATTGGCAATGAAGATTACGACAGTAATTCTAAGGAAGAGGAGAGGTTAAACAGCGATGATAAACAAGGAAAATTAATACATTATAAAAACCAAGTAAGAGACTTCGCTGATCGATAGGGAGAAGAATGGAGGAAAAGAAGAAAGAATAAACCGAAAGCATAATCATAATCGTCGTTATGTCAACCAATGTAAAGAGGTAGAGATGAGAGGAACAAGTCAAGGAGGAAATATACACTTTTGAAACGCCAGCAAAGAAACAGATTACAAAGATGTCCGAAGGGAAATAGACTATGTTAACATAACCGATAAAAAGCAATACCATTTTTTTATCCATAAAACGAGCATTAACGCGTTTTCCCCAGCTACACATAAGATAAGTGAAGTGAAGTACTTTAGATAACTTTTAGTCAGCACCGAACCGGAAATGATAGTGAAAAATAATTTAGTTGGGATGGGAAGTTAAAGCGTAACAATACTGTGGATGGCGTGATGCTCCATGTAGTAATAACAATGGCTTGTGAAATCCCCCTCATTGAAAACCGCAATTTCTCTTGAAGAGGCGCCCTCCCATTTGAACCATTTGCACTCACTCTCACGGCCTCATTGGATTTTACGGTTCGCTACAGCACTTTGAATAATTCAGAAAGGCTGAATGTTGTGGCTGAATCTGCCCATGAACATGTATGGAGTGTAGAAGATATGGCAGCTTCCCAAAGTGTGTACTTGCAAGTCGTCTCATGGGGTTAACAGCTGGCATCCTCAGCTGTTGAACGGGTTCCTATCTCTACGTTTGTGCCATAATAGCCAAGTGGGGAACGAATCTGGACTCTTCGTGTTTCTAATTGGACACACTTCATACACGGATGAGGTGAACTGCGGCTGTTGTAGCTCCAGACTTATGTTATAGATAAAAACCATTAAATGCACGCACAAAATATTTCAGTATTCGTAATCGGTATCATTCGTTCTAATTGCTCTACTTACTTCTCGTTCTTTCGCCTGCAAATGAATACGAAAGTATATTAAAACATAACCTGATATCAGTCAATGTTTTGCTCAAGCGCAGATAATTCAATGAGTCCAGCCAAATCAGTTCCACCCCTTTTTCTGCTCTCCTCTTCATCTCCGAAAATGAACCGTTTTTCTTATATTGTCGGCCCTATGCAATGATTTTCTTCCCATTAGCCATTCCTTCCGGATTGCTTTTGTTTAGCAGTTTCTTTCTGATCCAGTGCTCCAGCCAATTTATTTACCTCTTCTTCACCATTTTTAGCATTACTTTATTATCAACCGCTGTTTCCAAAGCGGCTTTAATTGATTTAATTGCATTTAAAGATACGCTCTGGATTGTGGTGGCACCTACTCAACTTTAAATTCTCCCGGAGCAGTACATCGAGGTTCATTCAACGTGTACAGAAATTAGAAGACAATACGTAAGTTTACGTATAGTTAGTGTCTACTAAACCTTGTCCACGGAATCTTTAAGGTTGAGTTCGCGGCAGACGTCATTGGAAGAGCGCGAAGTCTAACCGCGGAGACTGGCAGCACCTGCTCCCAAAACGTTTTCTTCCTTTACTTAAAGAGTAGGGCTGGGGAGCTCGCGGAATATCTTAAATGGCCCTCAATTGTTTTTACTTGCTAAAGACACAGTTATCAGTGCAAAGGCTTGAGCGGGCTGCGCTAAGAGAGTACCAGTTGCCCAGGCCTATTAGAGTTCTTGTGCCTCCCAACCCAGTCTGCTACCCCCGGGAACTGACCACACGGCGCAAATTAGATTACCCATTACAGTTGACGCTTGAACACCTCCTCGGTTATTTTATATGGATTGGGTGAGCAGGCCTCAACTACGCTGCTACCATCCAAAGGCGGATGTGGATTAGTGGACAACTCATAGAAATGTGTGACATTATTGGTGAAAACTGTCGTTCAGTCACTGTACGTGTGGGAATTGTTCTTCAATCCACAGAGGTTTATGGGAGGAACAAATTGATAATCCTCATGCAGTATTCCAACGATTCAAACCCATCGTTGTTGTTGTTGTGTTTAACACCCGCTTTTACTACATACGGCACCGCAGGTGGTGACACTGATGATGCTTGGAATGAAGATGGAGCACCGGTGGAATGAGATGGCGGGGGAAACCGGAGAACCCGGAGGAAACCCGCCCCAGCGCCGCTTCGTCCACGACAATCCCACATGCGGTGTCTGGGATCGAACCTGGGCCACTTTGGTGAGAAGCGAATGGTCTGACCACTCGGCTACGGCGCGGCCAAACCCATCATCACTCATCTTAACCACATTCTGGACTCCAGGGATGAGAGCTCAGCGTTCGAGCGTACCAGAAGCAATATCACTTACTAACTCCAATTTCTCTTACCTCCAAGGATTGAAAATTGTCTGGCAGAATGTGTTCTGTAAATACGTGCCAACCGATTGGGGAGAGAGCTTATGAAGTATTAAACAATATTGATAACAAGAGGGGGGATTTATATGCACTAAAAACCATAAACATAAGCATGCAACTATGCAGCAAAAAAGTTGAAAATATGCTCTTAAAATTAAAAAATATGCAAAAAAAAAAATGTATTTTCTTCTAATAGTAAAATACACCATTTCTTCACATCATTTTATTTTTTTATGAAGCAAAGACTGTAATATTTTTTTAGTTTTTTGCTCCTAATTGAAATTAATTATGTTATATTGTCATTCTTGTCAATCTTGTGTGTAATTAACTAATTAATATGAAGTATTCGTCAACTATCATTTAACGACCAATCACATATCAAATTTTGTTACAATAAATAACCAAATCTTCTGGTAGAAAGGTGTTCTTGCTGTCCCTTAAAATGTGTTTGAATGAAGAGAATGATCAGGAACGTTTCTTTCGCAATATTTATTCAAGAATCCTCGTAGTTGTGAATTGTTTAATTTCTTTAAAGGAATGTTTGCCGACAGCAAAGCTTTACACAGTTCTCTTGAAAAGAACCTAATTTCCACTGTTACTTGCAGAAAATACTGATGTTAAAATTATCTGAATTTTTGACATGGTTATCCCAGCAGGATTTTTCTTGTGAGCTTCTGTTTGTAAGTGTTGCGTGATCTGAAACTTTCTGTCACAGGGAATCTGTAAGTAAAAATCTGATGTGTTGCACACACATGACTTTCTCTACTCCTGTACTAACCATTCTTACAAATTACTATACCTTCTTCGTGTTAAGATAAACATTTGTACAATCTTATTGTCTTATCTTATTGTTTATTTCCTTGTAGGTGTAAGAGGAATATTAGGATACAGTAGGCTTTGTGCGATAGTCAAATCTTTTAAAGCTCTCAGATTCCGTTCTCTTTGCACACTTAACATATAAAAAAATGAACAACGATGATCCATTTCACGAAAGTTATAAGTTTTCCGAAACTCCACTAAGAGCTATGAATAAATGGAGAAACATGGAAAGGGGTAATGAGATGTAAAAGTAAATAGTATATATAATAAACTTCCTCATTATGTATTAAATATAATTATATAATTAAATATTAATGTTAAATATAAAGGGAAGCAATAGAAATAAGCAGCTACAAGAGGGAGGAATAAACAGTTTAAATTTCCAGCTGGCAACCAGTTGGAATAGCTGCTGCCTTCCAGTAGCTAAAGTAACTGTGGGAAATATTGTTAAAATTAATTATATTTATTTTATTTCATTATTGTAGTATATTAAGGGTGTATTTGTATAATTGGAATTGTTGGAATAAATATTACTTTTATTAATATCATTATTATTAATTATTATCATCTTTATCATTGTTTTCATTATCATCATCATTATCTCCTGTAGGAGCCTACAGAAGAGGATTCAGTGTTATGAATCGCATTGTATTCGGTCTACTTTCAGTGAACAATTAATTTGTGGTGAGATCCGTAACTTGAGGCTGGCTTGTGTACAGCCCTGGTCCATGTCGGAGTTAGATGGGGTGGAAGGTCAGTCAGAGCTCTTCACCTAGAGGCAGGACATTGTGTTCGGCATTAGCCGGGAGACATAGTACATACATATCTAAGGGGGAAGGGCGGAGTATCAGATCGACCAGACTTCTGTGGCAAAATCTAAATGCCCACTGTGTGTAAGCCTTTTGTGACAGCTTAAACATCATTATCTATAAAGTGAGGCGTTTTTTTTCTGATTTCCCACTATAGTATCCTTCACAGTTCAAGGGATGAAATGGATAGTAACAGCTTTCATATCCTTAAAGGCTATAGCAAACTACTGTCTTTAAAATAGTTGCAGTAAAAGAGCTGCTAAAGATATTTAATAGAGTGTTTGAGAGGTAGAATTGTAACTGAAAAACTCAATGCCACAGTTCCAAATGTACCTCTCAAACATTGTCCATACACGGCTTGTGGTTTAAAAACACCAACAGTAAGTTTGTTGGCATAAATAAATAATAACAATAATAACGATAACGATATTAATAATAATAACAATAACAACAACAACAACAACAACAACAATAATAATAATAATAATAATAATAATAATAATAATAATAATAATAATAATAATAATAATAATAATAATAATAATAATAATAATAATAATAATAATAATAATAATAATAATAATAATAATAATAATAATAATAATAATAATAATAATAATAATAACAATAATAACAACAACAACAATAATAATAATAATAATAATAATAATAATAATAATAATAATAATAATAATAATAATAATAATAATAATAATAATAATAATAATAATAATAATAATAATAATAATAATAATAATAATAATAATAATAATAATAATAATAATAATAATAATAATAATAATAATAATAATAATAATAATAATAATAATAATAATAATAATAATAATAATAATAATAATAATAATAATAATAATAATAATAATAATTAATACAGTATTTAACTCCGAAGGTTCTATTAATTTTAAAGTAATTCATGAACAATAAAGTAAGCTATAAATGATCGCAGTGGGTTGGAGCACGGTGCTCTGGTTCCCGACCGCAGATGCGCATGGGTTAGAGTTCACACACGTGAGTGCTAATTTTTCGCACCCATGTACGGTGCGCCCTTAGCGCCATGATATATTTAAGGAGCTATGATAATTAGAGGTTGTATGTCACGAAAGGTAACGTTTCGGCTGGGGGAAGCATGGTACCAAATACTTGATCTCCCCGTCGATCTGGGTGACTCAGACGCAGGCCAACTGTTCCCAAGGTCACGGGCTTAAACCCGACTCAGAGCGATGGCTTTTAGCTGTGCTTAGAGTAACAGCCCCATGTAAGTAGATTTACTGGCATGTAAAATAACTCCTACAGGACAAAATTCCGGCACAGGCGACGTTATGATCCTGGCAATTGACAGCGTCCTTAACAAACAAGAATTTATTTTTCCCCGATCGGCTGGATGATCATGCACCTCTAACTTGTGTAGTGGGCGTGAGATCGGCTGAGGTTTGGTAGATCAAGGGCTACCAGGGCTTTGGTGCAATTTCTCGTGCTTCACACATTGATGGGGTTCTCCTTTGGGCAAGGCTATCCAGCTGTCGTTCCTATGAATTTTCCCTGTCCTTCGGATAAAGAGCAAGAAACTTCAGTGCTTTAAGACTCAAGTACTCCAGTGATGACATTTAGTTAATCGCTTAGGGTAGTTAGGAGTCCTGTAACCCATTACCAATACTTCTGTCCACTCTGCTTTCAACCTGACACAATTTTTCTAAAACTTGTTTTAAATTAGCCAATAAAGCGAAAATAAATTTCAACTGTTTGTTATTAATAAGCAGTGCAGAAAGAAATAATCGCACATTCTCAAGTATGCTTAATTAGCTTACATGCTTCAGCTTGGAAACACGAAAACAATAAAATTCACGAAAAAAATATATTTTACGCATACCTTACCGATATAATTTCTACTTTCTCTGCTACCTACATACAGTAAACAGAGTAAGTATTCTATTCCACTGAAAAATTGAATACCGAGATTTCACCGGAAATGTGTTACGATACTCCAATAATCCCAATAATCCCAATAATTTTTACAAACAGGTTCCTCTCTCTCACTCTCTTTGTGTGTGTGTGTGTGTGTGTGTGTGTGTGTGTGTGTCTGTCTGTCTGTGTGTGTGCCCGCATGTCCTATCTGTGTAGAGCACAACTCAAAAACGAAAAGTCCGTTAAGTGCCAAACTAGGTATTTAAGTTTAGCATCTTTCAAGGATATAATACGAAGATTTTCAAGAAAATCCCTTTGCCAAACTTTTACATAGAAATATCTTCGAAAATGTTAATTTTGTCAGAAACGGCATTAATGATTTTCATTAAAGTACTAGAATGCGTTTAAGATATTTTCATGACAAATAAACCATATATCTTGTATTTCCTGTGAGTAGCGTCTGAAATCCTCTGCATTATGAATGGATCTAGAATAACTGGTAAACCATGAGAGATGGACAAAATATTGCTTAAAATGTAGATCTAGCTAAAGCACACAATTTATGTGAAATCTATTTTTTTTATTTATTTTTTTTTTTTTCAGATAACAATTTCCAAAATAATCCTTGATATTAGTTTGTATTTTAAAACAACTTTTACCAAATAAGAATCCGCTATTGGTTTTTATATTATTTATATTATGGTTTTTATATTTCTTTGCCATGCAAAGAGAACAGAATTTCAATTACATAGCGAGCAGGTGTTAACAGGTCTTATTGCCGCTGAAAGTCTATTGCATCCTCCTATTACTTTTTTACCAACAACAAAATATGTAATAAGACAATATCTACAAATATTTATCTCCATTAATATGGGGCACGAGTAGTTAGAAGAATAAACGTTTGTAAGAAGAGTTTGTACAAGGGTAGAGAAAGTCATGTAAGTGCTACACATCGATATTTTTCCCTTGGCCATGAAAATAGAACGGAATTTCAAAGATATCACACAGAGACCAGCTCTTAAAAGATTCGCTTAAGCTTGTTGTACTCCTCTATCACTATTATACTTACAAAAATGTAACGCTTGTACAAATGTTTATCTTGGTTAATATGAAGCAGATCTTTTGTAAAGATAGTTTATCAAAAGATGGTAGAGAAAGTCACGTGAATGTAATATACCAGACTTCTTTGGAAGATACTTTCCCAGTTATAACATTCAGTGTGAGTAACCAGGGCTTCACAGTATGTCCAGAGAAAGTCCAAGATGCATATGTTATTAGTTACGCCATTTGGAAATGCAATACTTCCTCCTTACTATAGCTAAGAAAGAGAGAAAGTAAAAATTATGGACAAAGAGATATCATGTAAAACAATAACTTGTTTAAAAATATTTATATGCTTAAAAGGATCCTCGAAAACCAATCATTTGAAAATTTAATCTAAAATACACCAATGCTAAATGGACACTTCCTCCATTTTATCCAGTATGTCACCTTAAATGTCAGTACAATTTCAGTATATCCAACATGTAAAAATAATTTAAGTATATTTGTAGTATTTCCAGTATTAGGAGACACAATGAAATGGTTCTATAGCAGTATTCAAATTATTTTTCACAACAAAATAAATGAATTGGCTGCTTGCTTCACAGATCCATCCATGTGATCATTAGCAGTGGGGAAAGTTCAAAAATAAGTTACTTATATGTAACAATGTCCAATCGTTTGACTAATTACCAAAGAATTATTCAGCGTTTTTTCTGTCCCAGAAATTCAATGCATGTTCAACAATGTGTTCATCAGGTACACGGTTGTCTTAAAATTGGACATATTTTCAAACACAGTTTATAATTTTAAAGGCAAATTTGATATATTCATATTGCCTCTTATTTTGCACACAAACCAGGGGGAAAATAATTCCGGCCTAGCTTCCTTACTGCCTGGTAGATTAAGCTAGCAGTGTCAGTTGTGTCAAATATAATAAACTATTGTATTGGGGTTATGGTGAAAACAAAATTTAAAAACAAATTGAAAAGTAAGAATTTACTCATCCTTGTTAAGATCTATGAAACTCTGGTTATCACATCAGAAATTATATGGAATTGTCAAATATTGGCAAAGAAAGATCGAGAAAGTTTACTTATGGTAAGGAATCACTGCCTATACTACAATTTCAGTGGAGCATAAGGAAGTTGCTATAGCAATCCGAGCTGGTGGTTTATGCTCTATATTTTCCCTTATTTTGAGACCTAACTTGGGGGATTTGACATGATTTTCATGCTAAACGACGAGTATCTTGATCCCTATTCCAGAGCAGATGCTATTGATAACAAAGTAAGACGCAGTAAATCAATAAGCTACATAAAATCCGATGCAGCCGGCAACCAAAAAAACAGGTGATGGGTAAGCTTGGCTCCCCATCTGTCGTTGTGAAGCATCTGGTGGCCAAACCCTTCAAGGTCAGGTGATGGTGCACCCTCCCCCGTTTTCTTTTCATTTTGCAGACACGTGTTGCGCACAGGATTATTCCTGCCTGTCTTCCTTCCTTCCTTCCTTCCAAGGGAGCGATTTTATTTTTCGTGACCTACAGTATGTTTCTTGGGACATCTCTCAACCTTTGCGCATGCAGCTTGCATGCTTCAAACACCCAGGTGCAGCCACTCCGCTTTAAGCCACCTGACAAATCACTATTCTCATTGCTTCCAAAAGACTTGAATCATGCATGCATCTTCGACTGTCTGTACTGAAATGGTTAATTTCTACTAATGTTAATCAATATAGCTCCGGCGTGCCATTTTGTAACATTCGGTGTAGTTGTCCTCCCTTCTCCTTCCAACATCATGTTTGGGGGTGGTCGGACTTAATGGTGCTAATAGAATCAACACTTGGACGGTAGGAAAATCAAAAAACAAAATGAGTTAACGTCGCATTAGTAGTTTAAGCTTTTAAATTTTACAAACTATTCCTCGAATAGTCCTTTAAATCAAATATGAAATTCTATTCCTGAAAGAATAGTAAGCTACCTATGTAAACAGATAATTTTCTAAACATCAATCATATATTAAATTATTAAAGTTTTAACTGTAGCTGATAGCATGAAAAAGTTCTTTAGAGCTCTTCGTCCACTTTAAAAAAATCGATACTAAACAAAATGTGCAACATGGGAACATTTGACTACAATGTAACAACAGGAATACGAGAAAATCAAGTTCTAAAATTTCAAGCTCTCTTTGGCAACACTTGCGCAAGTCCATTTAAAAGTCACGTTTGGGCATTTAAAGGACTAGAGGGTAAAACTACGATTGGATCTTGGTGATTCTTCAATGTTTAAACATTTTCTTCATGAAAGCTTATACGGGCCCTAATGACCCAGTTGTCGACGGGCCCTTAAACAAAACCCACTCCTCACTGAAAGCTTATAAAAAGTGTTTTTTGTTTTGATTTTTTTTTTGTCAAAAAGTCACTATCGTACACTCTTAAACATCACCTGATTGAAGCATTGCAGTAAACTTACAAGACGACCTCTGATGTATGGGATGCCATACCTTAAATCAACTTGCAGAGCTGTAAACTCGGCTTGGAAATCCAAAGACCTGTGATTATTCCAGTACAAGTCATGGCATTACATTTTCAAGCCTGTTTCAACATTTCAAGTTACTGCCTACACACGGTTGACGTGAAATAAACATTATAACATGAATGAGAGTGTGTTCCAATGCAGTTATGCTTTGTAACATATAGTGGAAAACAACGTACGGCATCCTGGAGAGAAGGGCCACGCGATTAAGGTACTTAGCTTTGAAATTTCTAAAATCCACAATTTCCGTCCAAGTCATTTGAAATATTAATACAGAGTTTAATTTAATAACAATCACAATTAGCATGTTAACAACGTTCATATCAATATTTTTATCATTTAATTTATAATAAGGTACACAAAATTTCATTCACTTATTGCGAAAAGTACATCATGTGAAACAATTTGAAAACCCGAATGTCACGACAAATGGAAACCTGAGAGAAGAGAGTTTAAAAATTATCTAAAACAGTACTACTCTTGACTTTATATTGTTTAAGAAGCATTCAGTGTAGGTATATATATATATATATATCTTACAGGTAGACATTTCAACAACGTATGACATGCCTTAAAAGGTCACACTGCTATAAAAGCTGCATAGAGTTCCAGTAGAGGTTTTGTAGTATTTAATAACTAAAATCCATATTTATGAATTTCGGCATTCTTTGGCCTTTTTTCTGTTTAACATTTGGGCATCGCTAAACATAGAAGGGTATCTCAGAGTACGTTTTATATATCACGTTGTAATAACACAGTGTTTTCGGGAGTACTGCATTAAGGAATACAGTTTCCAGGAGGGAAATCTGAGTAGCTACGTAAGCGTCTTTATGACTGTAATATCATCCATTAGAAGCACCCAGATGCAGTGCGTATGTATCAAAATGCGGGCTAAACATCAGCCAGAAGCACAGCTGTGAACTGTTATAAATGACGCTACACAAGAAGTGAAATCAGTCTTATGCTGTCATGTGGTGCAAGCATAGCGCTCAATTAGGGAAATTCCTTCGAGATTACCTTCCTGAATAACAAATGAACTTCAATATATCATCAAGAAGCTGAAATAATCTTTTGCACCAAGGGTCGAACTTAAAATATCTTGCTGCCATTTTATTAACAGCATAATTCCATGAAGTGGCAAAGAAAAGTCACGCGCCATAGACGTCGTGACAGATGACGAATCTAGATCTTTGCATCAGCCATCAGATATACATACTCTGGAAAATTAATATAATTACAATTTCTAAACCCTGGCATCATGTACAATGAGAGACCGACAATCAGGAATAGAAAACAAATCAAGATTAATGTTCCTTATTTCCTACTTTTGCCTTCTTCCATGCGATGAATAATGCATCTCGTCGTCAAGGATGACCGTTGCTTCCTTCGTCATTGGTCACCAGTTCAGTGATAGAGAACATTTCCTCAGCATTAGAAGGGACGATACCTATTTCAAAAAAAAAATCCGATTGCAGCATTAGAAAGCCCAGCAACGGCCAAAAGTGAAATTATAGTTTCCTAGGTGTTAATGCTTGGTGGCATTACTGACCCGCTTCCCTCACTGATATGTGTTTACAGTTATCGCCGGTTTGGTCAACTTCATTGCTACTGAATTTTTATATCAAAACAAACGTTTCCAAATATATGTATTTTTATTGTGGGAGTCATTTCTGTATGTTAGGTGTGCCTCTCCGCCATTTGCCAGTATGGAGGACTGAGGAAAATCTAGCAAAAACCTCAATGAGGGCGACAGATCTGGCGGAATTGATCTGAAGACTCCATCCAATAGTCCGTTCTTATACCGCTCGCAAAAGTTAAAGGCATGTGAACGCTGGCCAATGCTCAAGCAGCGCGCTGTTGCCAAGCGTAGTGCATGTACCGGCAGAGGTTCTGTACATAACAGTGTGCGAGATGCATGCACCACATTCGGCAGCGGTGGTAGGAGGGGCAAGCGTAGGATTCGCTGGAGTCCGAGGTATGCCCCGCCTCCATATGCCTTTAAGTTTTGCGAAGATTCTAATGATCTTGGTACGCGTGTCGGTTATAATCAGCAATCACCGACATATATTTGTGTATGTTAACTTAGTTTCAACTTAAAAGAAAAAATACGCGACTGTCAAACGTGCTTAATTGAAACAGAAATGATATGCAATTCTCCATTAACAAACAAACCTAGATGGCGAGAACGGGAACAGGTGCCGCTTTGTTAGTTTGTTTCTCGCGTTTTGCGGAATGATGTAGCTCATGTTACATATTTGGGTAAGGCATTTTACTGATCTAAGCAACCAACTTGCACCTGTTTATTACAGATAACCAGGCTCTTCGATTGTTATTTTAGTGAGTTATAAGGGCATCGTTCCTGTTCTAAATTAAATATATTGTATACCGGGTGGAAGGGAACTTATTGCGTTCCTTCTAATACGTATGTACTTCATAGAAGCATTACAAACAAAAGAGACTAATGGCATTTTGTTCTTTGATCAGCCGATTTCGAAAAAAAAAATGTTTTTTGTTCCAAATTGGATGCGTAATTCTACAAGAATGTACAAAGATAACAGCTTGTTACTTGTAAGATGCGTAGAGTAACTTATTTCTGACATAGCTTCGGTAGTAATTATGGAGAGTTTCGAAATAATTAATCACTCAAAAGAATCGAAGGAATACTCCGAACAGCTTTTTCAGACGTGAAGTAACTCGACAACGTTGCATGGAGGTTGGTCAGGGAATTGAACCGGTTTCTGGATGTAAATAGATCATTATGGTGCAATATGGTGTAATGTTTTGGGAGCTAACGCTTCTGATTGGCCTACAGTAAACATGGAGGGACACGGCATGTTATTTGTTTACGTTCACGAGACACTATGCTGCGGTGATACAATATTGACCTAGTGAAAGTGACACCCACACAATCTGCAGTGTTGCCAGCTTGTTTTCGATGAAACTATGTTATTTGTTTACGTTCACGAGACACCACGCTGCGGTGATTGTTTATGTACAATATTGACCTAGTGAAAGTGACACCCACACAATCTGCAGTGTTGCCAGCTTGTTTTCGATGGAACTATGTTATTTGTTTACGTTCACGAGACACCACGCTGCGGTGATTGTTTATGTACAATATTGACCTAGTGAAAGTGACACCCACACAATCTGCAGTGTTGCCAGCTTGTTTTCGATAAAACTATGTTATTTGTTTACGTTCACGAGACACCACGCTGCGGTGATAGTTTATGTACAATATTGACCTAGTGAAAGTGACACCCATACAATCTGCAGTGTTGCCAGCTTGTTTTCGATAAAACTATGTTATTTGTTTACGTTCACGAGACACCACGCTGCGGTGATAGTTTATGTACAATATTGACCTAGTGAAAGTGACACCCATACAATCTGCAGTGTTGCCAGCTTGTTTTCGATGAAACTATGTTATTTGTTTACGTTCACGAGACACCACGCTGCGGTGATAGTTTATGTACAATATTGACCTAGTGAAAGTGACACCCATACAATTTGCAGTGTTGTCAGCTTGTTTTCGATAAAACTAAAATATCTCCGTAGGGAATGGTCAGAGAGAAAAATGTAAGATACAAAATGTGTTCCAAGTGCCGAGAGCTATCACTGGTTCAAATTAATGTAATGACTTCCCTTCAATCCTGTATGCGCAAACATGATTTCCAACTAATTCATTCTTGAAATTAATCTCCTTTCCAGGTACATATTGTACCTACAGCAACAATTAGTGCAACAATTATCCACAATTTGCAATTTAAATAAATATGAATTAACATAAAGTATTCAGTGAAGGACATTATAATGATGGGAGGTGGAATGAGTAAGAAGAGCATGGTATGAGCTTCCGAACTCCAACAATGGAGATGTCAGATAGTTGCATTATCGACGTATCGAGTTTATGAATTTGGTCTGTTTGGGCCCAAGGAACACTCGATACATTTTATCTTTCTTTTTTCGGGGTTGGTTATAATGTCATCGCACCATTTTGGTTACGTTAAAATATGAAAACTAATTGTTAGTTTGCCACATAGCAAATGACATCTTGTAAAACATTTCTTTTCCCAATACAGCCAATATTTGCACGTATCCCCTATTAATCTGAAATGGACCAACTTGAGGCCCCGTTTTCATCAGCTATTATTTCGTTTGTATAATTCAATCACACTATAGACCACAGATAATTTGGAATATTTGTAAGTATACGTTATTGTTTTACGGTGGAAATAATGAGTTGAGTAGAGGTCGAACGCAGTAGCTCTAGCCTATGCAATCTGTCTGGCCCTACAGGTGTCACGTCACACGTCTACCAGCGGTTAAAACAATGCGTTTGGTTTATGACACCAACCTACCCTACGTGAAGCGCGTAATGTGGAGGGTTTAAAGGGGAACTACTCTCCCGCCACCAAACACAAAGCAAAATCCTTCTACCTTCCTTCATCAGTAATATCAACGAGTAGGAGTAATGATACAAGTGGAGCATTATTTTGTAAGTAGCAAGCCTAGAGCAGGGTGGTAGTGATATGCCAGAAATTCTAAGTCAGAAAAATCTGAATCTAGTAAACAGTCTCGGAACTTTGGACGGAAGTTTCATGTAACGATTAGATTAGTAAACTGCCACTGACATCTCAAGGCTCTCGTGTGACTATCAGAGCACCAAAAACTTTATTAGCACTGCACCACAGAGCCCTAAACACTGCGGATTTATTAGGTTAAGAAGCACTAACCCAAAAGAGCAACAACTCCTTTGCCCTTTTTCTCCCCCGTAAGAACGAGAGATTTGTCATTTGCTCCCTATGTCTCGCTTATTGGTGCGTCCGGTCACGTGCTGATCTCGTGTCCATTGTGGAGCCATCTGGCGAACAAAAGCTGTGTTAGGAGCAATCAAATGCGAAGCCCAAGTTATCTCAACATAAGCTGCGGACACACGTACCCACCAGGAGGTATCTGAGCACGAGAAATATCAAACAATATCTTCTTCCCACGATGCGTTTCCAGCTTGTTGTACTTCCTGTGAAAATCCATAGCGTTAGTTTTATTCCGAAAATCTAAAAGACGTAGTCTTGTACTCTTTGCGAGTTCCTCGAAAATAGTCAACTGTTTGGTTTACGAATCAATACCCAAGCCAGTGTAAAATATCATGAATTTCAACCAATCTTAAAACTTCTGTCATCAGAGTTTCATTGTCTTTTTTGTTTAATCACTTTCATTTTATTGCACCTACGTCCACCTGTTTAGTGTAAATTCATTTGAAGAGCAACTAAAAGTTTTTCTATAAGGGAAATTCATATTGCATCTTATTGTAAATCAGAAACAGCTGAATGAAGGAAAAGCCATGTGTTCTTTCGCTTTTAAACACATCAGTATTAACATTCTGTTTTGCAGAATTAAGACTATGCCTCAGATACCCCGTACTCGTTTTTCTTGTTATTTGTAACAACGCGTGTTTTAAAATTATTTTGAGAAGAAGTTATTTTAATGCTACTTAAGTTATACGAAATGAAGAATGTATAACCAGCACTCTTGGATTTTCATTACTTTTTAATTTACGTTCAAATACATGAAAATGTATCTGAGATGATACATTTATGACATGATACGCATAATGTGGCGTTATTTAGTAAAGAGGGAGCGCAGAGATCCCATTATAATTCTGTACGAGTAATCGTGGTAGTTGCTAAGAGTGTAGGGGGGGGGGGCGGGAGCCGCGCCGCAGCCCAGTGGTTAGACCATTCGCTTCTCACAAAAGCGGCCCGGGTTCGATCCCAGGCGACTGCATGTGGAATCTGTAATGGACGAAGCGGCGCTGGGGCGGGTTTCCTCCGGGTTCTCCTCCGATTTCCCCGGCCATCTCATTCCACCGGTGCTCCATTTGCAGTAAAAGCGGGCGTTAAACACTACCCCCCCAAAAAATGAAAAGTCTGCCGACGCCCATGCGCGTAGTACGTGTTCGAATTATCCTTAATTTGAGTCCGTAACATGAACAACTCAAATAAAGTCTAGTACTTGTAAGATTGTTCCTTTTTAAATTATTTTGACTAGGATTTAATTGTTGCATGCTATATAATGTGTCGTACATAAAAAGCATATTGTATTTTAAGAATAACTTTATTAGTTTTGTGTTCACGAAAAGTTCAATGATATGAGTTTGTATCATAAAACGTTTTATGTTGGATTTCACTTCTTAATTTGCTTATATCAAAATAAAATAATTTGTATACCTTATCACACTTAAGGTGCGAAAGCCTTCAACTATTTAAATTCCGTGGAGAAAATAACTCAGTTTTTCTTATTTTTTGTTCTTTATATCCTTTTAAATGGTAATTAAGATTCTGATAAGATACTCTACAGGGAGCTGAAAGGATACGAAAAAATAAAATATTTAAGATTTGGTTGGTAATATAGATTGAAGACTTGGCTTACAGTCACTTTGTTCTGACATTGCTAACCCATACAAAAAGGCCTTAAATTTCTTCTGCAAACAAACTTACAATGTGATTTAAAAACAGATGTTTATTGCAAATGTTTAAAATGTTACACCCTTCAGCTTTACTGCTTAAATTTCATCAGTATACCTTTAAATTTCAAGTGGTATTTTCCTTTGTGGTTTCAAAACCGGATGAAGCCGACGTTGCACGAAAATCCCCGAAATATCTTCATGAATTTGTTTTCCACGCTCAAATTCAAGATTGCCCCGGAGGACTGTCCTACAAAACACAGACCCAGTCACTTCACGTATGAGAACATCGTCTTCAAATATTTAAACACCAATAACCCGCTACAATGAAGCTGTGCGCGCAATATTTAGGACCCTGCCAAGAAATTTCCCCAGGGATGGCTGTCCCTTTGGCTACGTTAGGGACAAACCGGACGTCCCTAACCTCTACAAAGAAATCATGGATTGGATTAAGTTCAAAGTTTCAATTTTATCCACACAAAACTCTCGTCAGTATATGGGTACTGTTACTCAACGCGTAAGTCGCTGTTGAGGAAAAAGAGCAGACCTTTTATATTTCAGGGTACAGAGTATGGTTTCCTTTTTCTGAGAAGCCAAAAACTCAAAATCTGCTCCATTGCACAGTAAAATCAGCCCAAATCTGACAATAAATAAACCGGAATACTATCTTTTTAGGAAAAAGAGGGGTTTCATGGAATGTATATATTTACAACTTTTTCTGGATAGTACGGAAACTGCTCGACATGGAAATGGAAACTGTCTGAAATTGCTTAAAACGGAAAAATGCATATTAAAACGCATTTTTTGGGATATCCTCTGCTTCCAAGGAAACTGCACACTTTTATTGTATTTTACTTTGGGACACACCGTACTTCCGAGGAAACTGGTAAGGTAGCTCATTAAGGTGAATTAGACTTCTTTGAAAACGTGCATAACTTAGCGGAGACGGCGTGAAGATTTCGTGTATTTTTTCATGGTAGTACAACGGTAGTGGTTCGACATGGAATGGCGAAGATATGTGGTTCGAATCCCAGCCGCAGTATGGAGTTTCACAAATTGATCCAAACTCCAAGCTTAGCATGCACTTGCACAGTGTGATTCAACCTAGCTCGTTCTTCTTGGCTGTTCTCTAAATGGCATTTAATTATGTTATACACCAAGTTTTATGGCAATGAATTCAATATTTCCTATATTTACACTCACTCACAGACACACACATACACACACTCACACATACACACACACACACTCACACACACACACACACACACACACACACACACACACACACACACACACACATGCTGTTTTGGTGCACGTATCCCATTATACAAATGAGCATCAAATATTTACCGAATCTTATCAAAAACCTTTTGATTACTGTTAAAACGCCAAAAATTCCTTTAATTCATAAGCCCTTTTACTTTAAATTGCTTAAATTACACGCATGAACTTCGTTTCAAGAGCGACTGCATATAAATGCTAAAAGCCTGCACACTTGTTGTCCATTAATAGATACAGTTCTTCACCACAGAAATTGATAATGTAATTTAATTTATTTTCTTTAGAATTAAATATATATATTTTTCATTTAAGTGGATAAAAATTAAGTTGGTCCTGAGACAGCCACGATTTGATTTTAGAATAATGTAAAAACATTTATTCACGTTAAGGATATATGGGTACGAGCAATTAGCTTTAATACTAAATGCCGACCTTCATCTAGAAGTTATCTATGTAGAAGGGTTCGAACCGAGCTAAGATAATGCAAGATATACACCGCAGTTTTATTTCAATGTCAATTTTTACTTTATCTGCCACCTAGCTATAGTAGGTAGAGGATGTTTTGTATTACCCCACATATTCTATATCGAAGTTTTACGAAGATATTCGTTTTGAAGTCCACTGAATCTCCCTACAAAAATTTAATTCGCATTTTTCAAGGATACGATACTAAGATTAAAAAGACGTAAAAAGCGTTCTCCGCCCCAAACTAACAATGTAAGTTTTTCGTTATTTTTTATTTTCTCGAAAATAGTTCTAAGGAATTTCATTAATACATGAATGCCTAATAAAATGTCTCGAATTTTCTGTAAGAAACATATGAATTCCTCATTGATTTAATTTTGCATAAAGGATAACACATAAGAGTTAGGCGAAAACTTGCTACAGGGGAAAAAATAGAGTTCGTTAAAATACACAATTTGTGTTCAATGATTGTTTCCGCAGCATTAGCTGTTTCTGAAATATTCTATTTTACACTCTTCCAAAAGCGTCTTCTAACGGAGATACCTGAAACATTGCGATACTTCTGTCTTCTTTTCAGTATTTTCCACGGCTATTTGCTTAATTTGAAATCATTTTTAGCCAAAAATGAATCATGAATAACTTAACTTGCATAGAAAAATCACTTTTTATAATAGGTAACACCATAATTTACAAGGAAAGTGTGAATTTTCTTAAGGGCAGAGAAACTGGTGTGAGCGTTTGCGACGGTCTCCCCTCTCCCCACATCTTCAATACCATGTGCTATTTTATATTCTTGACTTTTTTTCAGTTGTTTAACACGAAGTGTCCCTCACAGTGCCTTGATACTTTCAAGAAAGAGACAAGCCACAAAGTGGCAAGCGTGAAAAAGCGAGCGTTCAGCCTGCAGCACTGTCTTGATGTGTCCCGCAGTACATTACTGCCAAGCAGTTGCCGCTACGTCAGGGGAGAGAGCGTAAGAAATTGAGAAGGACATCTGTTCTTTCTTGTTGCTGTTTGTATCTAGAGCAACCCACTTTCCATCTAGTGGTTATGATGAGCTCTGTAGTCATGGAAAAAATGTTAAAAGCTCTCAACATGTTCAAATGTTAACAGAACTTTTCTCAAAATCAGCTAAACTCCTGCACTGGTGCACCGTATTTCAAGACGAGCTACTCGCAATTCAAATGGCACTATAATGGATAAAAACTGCAAAAAAACTACAACTAAATACGCCACAAACGTTGACTCACAAGCATCCCTGAAAAGCACATTTCCAAGATATACAACCTAACAACCAAGTCAAATTCTACTGGATCCAAGGACACACTGGTCAGTGCGGCTACGAAAGAGCAGACTTCTCCGCGAAAATAGACTCTAAGTCTCAAAGAATAATAGCATATGACAGAATACCTCTCTCATTTTGCAAACAAAGGTTTCATCAACACTACACAAATATCTGGAACGCAATGTATACTTCCTCACACCAAGACCACCAAAAACTCATCTTCCCGAGCGTCCATACTAGAAACAGTCCTAAACCCGACATTCATATTCACACAATCCCTCACACACCGTGGAAAATTCCAACAATATCTACACAGAATTTGAAAAGCAATCTCACAGATGTGCCCATGCTTAGATGGCAACCAAACAGCCATACATCTCTTACTTCACTGTAAGTTGCAGGCCAGGAACAGGCCAGCGCATATGAAGAACCCCAACATAGTGCTTTCATCACCACGTACAATCCAGTTTATATGTATGTAGGTACATGAAATCTTCATGACGCTAGATTAAAACTGCTTTTATAAGCATATATATACATGGTATTTCTGAGGTTAAATATCCTGTACCCAGGTTTCATTTGGGCATCAATGCATTATTTCATTCACCATATGATATTGGCAGATTAAAAGACATTAAATTATCAAAAACTTCTTATATCATGATAAAATTACGCCACGATTTCTTTCCATCATGATTTAATTTCATATCTATTCCACAAAATGATCATAAAAAGCTTGTTTTACTGCATACCTCCTCTACTGAAATGCGTTCGATTTTGTTGTGGCTACCTAGAGAGCTAAGATGGCAGTCAAATGTTTAAAAAGAAACTCGCTATATGCTGGTATTGTATGTGCTGAGGTGAAACATTCCTAAGGAGGTCCCGGGTTCGATCCCCGTGGCCAACCTTCTTGAACCATGGGTTTTTTTCGGAGGTATCCCCAGGCAGCCAGGTGAATGCTGGAAAGGGTGTCCATATCCTCCGGATTTCCCATCCCTCCATTTCGTTACGATGATCATTTCATTTCACCCTTCAGTCCATTAGGTTTCTTTCAGGGTTGGAAGCGTCGGCGAGCGTTGCGGCAGCAACACGGCAGGGGGAACAAAAGCATTCTGGAAATCTCGTCCCCGGGATTGGAAGGCGAGCCATTGGTTTCCGGGGACCATGCGATGGTACAAGCCCGACGGGGGGAGAGGAGCTAAGCCTGCCTCCACCGGGGCGCTTCTAACTGGGAAAATGCAGTGACCCTGCTCTCTGCTCTGTCGTGACAACGTTCCGGCCGTCCTTAGGATCCGTTAGCCTCATCCATCCTTCCCGGGGGTGCCCCGTCAGGAGTATAGGCACAAAAGATCGCCTTTCGTCGAGATGCTAAGTCCCCCTCCACAAGTTGTCACTGGGTCAGAACTGTGAAGTATTTGTTGTCAAATGTTAATTTAATCTTATTCGCTAAAATATTTACGTACCACCCGGCAGTAGCTCATGTACCATGAATGATACACGTCCCATAGGTTAAGAACCCCTGTTCTAGAATATTGTAAATAATTTCATAAAGAGTAGGGTGGGTATACTTAAACAGGCAACCGTACAACGCCAGGTAAACTGAAACGGTTCTCGGTGTGTGTGTGTGTGTGTGTAGTGTTTAACGCCCGCTTTTACTACTACGGCACCGCAGGCGGTGACACTGATGATACATGGAAATGAAGATGCAGCACCAGTGGAATGAGATGGCGGGGGAAAACGGAGAACCCGGAGGAAACCCGCCTTAGCGCCGCTTCGTGCACCACGATTCCCTCATGCGGTTGCCTGGGATCGAACCCGGGCTGCTTTGGCGAGAAGTGAATGGTGTAACCACTCGGCTACGGCGCCGCCGCCGGTTCTCGGTGCACAGTTAACGAGAGCCACAGTAGACATAATAATTGCAGCATGTTTAGTACTCTATTTTGCTGCAGCACAGTTTACGACCGTGTCCAATGAGAACACGCCCACTCAGATAGTATATGCTACACCGGGCGGTATCGGTCTCCCCTTGAAGAGCAAGGTTTCCCTGGTGAGATCTCGCCTCCCCCTCTCAACACATGACACCCAGCTGTTATAAAAAAAGAGGGCAGGGGGAACTCGTATGACACCTCCAGACAACCCACAGCCATGTGGTGTCGAATATGAATATGACACAAAAGGAAAATAGCTCCCTTGAGGCACTTCTTTGGGGCTAGACATCGTCGTCGTCATCGTTAACGTGCATTTCTTGTCCTTTCCAAATGTCATTTCCATCATTGCACTATTTTTAGGCGTGTTCGCGATATTAGACTGATGAATATTCCTCGAGATAGACTAAAACCTCTCCGTGTGGAGATATTAACATAATGTCCTTAGAACATCTTCTGAAGAACCTTTATATATAAGGTTACTCTTAAGTAAGTTTCGAGTTTAAAATTGTAATAAATTTGTCAATTTTTTAGATTCTAACAAAATAAAAACACCAATTTTTTGTAAGGATACGGGTTTTTATTAAAACAAGGTAAATTAAATATGAGCATTACCGTAGTTCTTCAGTTCTTCATGTATAGTGGGTCTGGTAAGAAATTCCTTTACTTTTAGACAGCCCCATAAACATTCGTCAGTTGGATTTACATTCGGGTCAACTGTTCGGAAAATGTCGACTAATTACACGATCACCAAATGTGCTGCGTAATAGTGTTCTCAAGAGAGAAGAACAAGGTTAGAGTGGCCAGCCCGACGGGAATCGAGCCCGGAGCCTCCCAAATGTGAGCCTCGCACTTATAGCGGCGCCATTTCACTCGGCAGTTTTTAAACTAAACCATAGCCTTGGAGGATATGTACAATAGGCCAAACCGAGTTTACTTTCCGACTAACCACAATCAGGTTCACAGACACTGCGAATTGAACCATAATCCCTCCCGAAAGCGAAAAAGAAAACAGAAGCAGCCCGTGTATTATATTTGCAGAGAACAAGGACGACCCTCCCGCAAAACTATGCTCGAGATATCGCATCTTTATGGAAACTGGAGACGGGCAACGTGGTCTTAAGAAACCTGATTGCATTGCCAGTGTTGAATTACTTTTAGCCCTTCTTGTGCTCTCAGCCTGATGGGCTTAAGTTCCACTTGCTCCATTGTCTGATGCATCCGATCATCAACAATATAGGTATTGATCAGAAGCAGCGCTACTGTTCTACGCAACTTTGTTCTTCAGGAAACCAACTGACGAACGCATCACGGTGTTTCTGAAATGCCTCTTCCTTAAATAACACTTCGGTGGTAGTAGGAGGGGGTGGGGGTGGGGGACTCTTTTTAGAGTGAAAATGAGATGAAAGTGTAGGATCGGAAGCTTACCACAAGTATAGCAACTAGTGAGTGGAACTGTATTCTAGATGAGATCGGAAATACACCTTTTGATAATTTTATTTGAAATCTCAACTTAAAAAGATGTGAACCAAACACACGACTTTCTTTGTTGATGATAAATTCAATATTATATAGTACGTTATACATGTTAAGTATTAATAAATACTAATACTTCATGCATGTTACCGAACGAGAAGCTCCACATTAACATGTGAGGCCCACATTAGGGCGATCCCAGGTTCGATTCCCGTTAGACGGACCACTATGTGCTTGGCGTTTTTCGTGGTTTTCCCAGCTCGGTGGGCCGATACTAAGGTAGTTCCTCTTCTACGAATTTCCTGTTCCCATCATTTACTTTCATCTGTTCCATGTTCATGTTTCTGTAGAAGGACCAGGCGACGGCGAGTGGTGCGTTGCGGCGGAACGGTGGGGTTTGCGCCGTGTAAAGATTTCTCACTGGTGCTTGGCTGGCCGACTGAGGTCCTTTCCTGGGTACGCTCGGTTTGTTCCGGGACCCCCAGGTTGAAGATAACAAGGTCGGATCGCGGCAGCATCAGGGTTTGTGCTATAGTGCTTTAACATCATAGTGATATGCATATCTCTTCATAAATAGTTGGTAATATAGTAATTTGCTGCGGTTGGCCATAAGGGTTCCCCATGCGATACTAATGATGTTTAATGCCTTGAAGTATAAAAGATACATAATATTCTATGCACAAAAGTAACTGATGCTGCTATTGGAAATGATTTGTCTCTTCTGAACCAGAGATAGATCTTGTAGTAATCTTCTCTTGAAGTGTGTTACGCTCCTGGAGCTTCCTGTAGACTTCAAAACTGATGCGAATTTACGGATGTACTGATGTATGGCAAGAATTGCCAAGTTCACATTACAGCTGGTGTTTGCTTGCTTAAGTGTGGTTACACATTAAGCAGCAGGTATATGCTTAGTAACGTAACATAAATGCTTGCAGAAACAGCATTTAAACGTTTAGCTGGTAACCGGACGGATTCATGCGACAGAAAAAAGATACCAAACCTTCACACATGTCCAATTGATCACGTATTTAGAAAAGTATGAACGTGCAACGGAATATTTTAGAACAAACCATTTCTGATCTATTTCTTTTTATGTTTGAATTTTCCAGTACTTATGCTTTTCTCAGATGGGAAGTCGTTATTAGTGTTTTTTATTTCTTGGCCACGCAATGAACAAAACTTCAAAGGGCATCACCGAGCTACCAGCTTTTTAAACACTTGGCTATCGGCTAAAGCCTACTGTATTCCCATATTCTCCTTCACACCTACGAAAAAAAAATAGCAATAAGATAATTTCTGCAAATATTTATCTTGATTAACATGAAGTAGATGAGGGATAAGCGTTTGTAAGGATAGTTTGTACAAGAGTAGAGAAAGTCATGCGCGTGCAATACATTAGATTCTTTAAGTAAATATAAGAACTTTGAAATAAAATTGCGAACTTTATTCTGGTTCTCTAAGGATTACAAGGCTGAACAGCCAATAGCATCGCACTCTATGTGTTGTTAACATCGCCACATATTCTTAGAAGGGAGCTGTTGTATGAATATGACGATTAAGGCTATCAGAAAGCTGAGGATGATTTCGGCACTTAAGCACTCAGTCGTTATTTTACGTCTGGAAACCTTCAAGAGGATATTGTGAAGTGAAGAATACCAAGGGTGACCAGATCCGGGGCGCAGTATTCAACACAAGAGGGGTCTCGAACGTCTCCCAGATAATACATCCTGACGCCGGTGGCACTTCCACAGACCTAACCTCTCCCTATTGCTGGAATGGGCAGGGTTTGCATGATCAAGCCTTGCTCTGGCTCACTGGTAGCTTAGAGCCTCAGCGCGGCTCTCAGATTACCTTAATTGATGACACAATTAACCATACAGCAGATCAAATAAACCTGAAAATATATTAATAGTGAACCAATATTCTACATTTACAGCATTACAAAGTGCGTGTATGTAATTATAGACATTTATTGCAATTTGTCAAACAATTCATCATACTTAGTTCTGTGTTACACTTACAACAGAATACTTTCGATCTGATTATCTACTGATGAATTTAAACATCTTATACCTACATGTACAGCGACTTAATCAGCAAAACTAAACAGAAACGCATTTTCTACATTTAAATGATGAACTCTTAAACGTAATAGGAGCACAATTATGCACAATATAAAAACCCACGATAAATAATACAATTGGAACAGTTAAAGGTCTAGGTGATGAGAAAATACGAATAAATAACATATAAATTATAAAATACGGGAAAATTAAATTGTAACTTAAATGTTTTATTTTTGTTGGTCTTCTGTTGACCAGCCTGTGAACATTTGGGTTGATATTTTGTGCTGCCTTGATTATAAGCACTGCACTAGAATTTTCACCAGAGAGGTTACTTTGATGTCCGTATTTTCTCAGTTTTAAAACGGAGAAGAGTACCTATTCACACACATAAGTAGTACCGAACATACACAAAATCTTAGCCGCATCATTTTGCAGGCACGGAAATCGTAAACGAGGGAAAGATTAGTAAAAACCAATCAAATCCACCTTGTTATTACAGGTACTTGCATTTCAGTTCGCTGTCACATTGTAAGTCAATAATTTATAATTGTAGGTGTGCAGGAACCGAATCAACATTTACTGCGAATAGTGTAGCAAATATATCAAATTGTGTTTCTAGACCTGGAAAGGTTTTTCAAATTGTTCAGCGTCAGCCATGTCTTCAGCAAGAACACATATACAGACAGAGTCAAAGAAAATCTCACTGCACCTTCGGTCTATGTCACATTATTTGTCGTTGTACGAAGCCATGGCCATTTCACTGGTTGCTTTAGGCCACGGTGCAAGTGTACATTTCCTAAAACAACCAAAGAAATTGCCTCACTTTCGTACAACGATAAATAATGTGACATAGACCGGAGGTGCAGTGAGATTTTCTTTGGCGGTCTTTGTACATGTATTACTGTGCCAAACATTGAAACCTAACATGATATCCACTGCTGTGACGTGACCGATCGCCGCTCTTGGCCCCGTCTACTGCCGGTGCCTGCCCTCTTGAGAGGTAGTTGTGAGGGCCTGTCTCACACTGTACACCGGAATGGACAGTTCTACAAAATAAACTCCACTGCCACGCACTTCATCGCCATCCACTCGCCTCATCTTTCGAACCTGAAACATAAGGAAATGGGGGACAGGGAAACGCGCTATCATAATTCACCCCAGTATTCGCCTACCAACCAGAAAAAACTGCGAATAAAACCCAAGGCCAACTGCTCGGTGAATATAGACAATACCTACATCCCACATTGAGTGACCCGTTCACACTGCATGAGAAGTGGATACATTATTTTGTATTGTTCAGTCAACACTTGCTCTCTGAAACCTCAGTTTGATGACTAAGCTGTTTAATTTTATTAAGATTGGTGTTAAACTTAATTTTGTCGTTTTATTTGGGAGAAGCACTGCACCAATCGGAAGCCAAAAGCAATAACAGTAAGTTACTTAGGCCCCCGAGGTATTGCGTTGACAAGCAAAAGAGCATCTAGCCCCAGTATTCAGCTCTACAGCCTGCGATTTACGATACTCGCTGTTCCCGAAATTAATTCCAGTAACTGGAAATGTTCGCAGTTGAAGCAATTTCCCCTGGGAGAGTTTTACCGCCTTGAATTAAAAGATTATTTTCTTTCCATGGCACAAATCAATTCTAGCTTCCATTTTCTAAAAGAATACAGATTTAGAGCTACTTGAGACTGCTCTTTGTTCGCGTGATAGGACGCGTTTCGAGGAGAAAATGCTTTTATATGTTTAAAGACCAGTCACTTTTATTAATTACTTCCAGCGCTTTTCGCATAGTACCACTCTTTTTTTATTGTTTCGGGCAGGAAAGGATTTATGCTTTCTTCGCTTTGGTTTATATCTTAATCGCAGAGGCTATGTATAGTGTTTTGGATAAGACTTAATACTTGTCCAACTTCCATATAGATTCCATTTGCTCCCTCTAGCTCTTCATACATTTATGAAATGCAGGGCTGTCAACATATGACAAATACCACTCTTGTTATGGGCTCTAGACCGCAAAGCGCAGCCGAGAGACTGAGGGTCCTAAGCCGTAAAATGTAGCCAGAGCGACAATAGGTGCAGCCGTATGACCTATGTAGCTAAACCCTAATGATACAGGTTTAAAATATGGGTATGATATACCACATTTCACAGCCTCCACAAGTCATTTTTCCTGCTGTAGTACTCCAACAATCCAGTACCTCAGCATTTCCGTTTATATGAACGGTAAGCGAACAAGAGGAAGATAAAGCAAAAAACAAATCAAAGCATCGTCAATCCAGCCGATTTCGCTTTTCATGTAGGTTGGCGATACTCATCGCGCATGTGCAGTAGCGGGAAGATGGTCATGTTTGTTGTCCTTACGCCATTATTTTCCTATAAAAAACGTCTTAAAACAATGGGCGGTGCGCTTCCAGGCTCTTCAAGTGATAACATAGATTCCTAACACTACTCCTAAGGTGAGTACATCATCCTCTTTCACTTTTATCACTGGTTTATTTCCAGCCATAAGTACTAAAGAAACACTAGTTTTTATCTGGTTAATTATATTTTCGACTTTTTACTTCATAAAGAAACTCTTTGTGGTTAACATTTGCCAATGATCAGATGGTATTAGTATAGGATATAGAAGACGCAGCGTGCGTAAACGTAACCCGTGGCACAACAGCCCATCCGGCTGTACAGCGTACCGCCCAACCGCTGCTTCCCCTACCTCTGCCCACCACAGGGGTCATGAATGGGGTGCAGTACTGGAGGTGGAACGTAGTCACGGCCCGGTCCCTCCCGGCCTGTATATGTGGACTTCTCAACCAGGGTCCGCTACATTTCAATCATGTAGCTCAATTGGCCCCTTAGGGATCTAACGAGGCTGAGTGCACCCCGGACCAGGCCTTCCAGCGGGAGAAAATCCCCAAGCCGGTACCGGAATTGAACCCGGGTCCTCCGCTTGGTAAGCAGCAGCGCTACCACCGCGCTAAGGAGACGACCGCAGCGTACATAAATGGTGAAGAAATTAAATGAAGTACCTATATATTGAAGGGAGTCTGAAAGTAAGTGTGAAGGACATATCTTACTGGAGGAAGTGGAGAGTGAGTGAGTGAGTGAATGAGTGAGTGAGTGAATGAGTGAGTGAGTGAATGAGTGAGTGAGTGAGAGAGTAAGTGAATAAGTGAATGAGTGAATGAGTGAGTGAGTGAATGAGTGAGTGAGAGAGTGAGTGAGTAAGTGAGTGAGTGAATGAGTGAGTGAATGAGTGAGTGAATGAATGAGTGAGTGAATGAATGAGTGAGTGAATGAGTGAGTGAGTGATGTTTAAGGGCCGTTGGTAACTAGGTCATTAGAGCCCGAAGTTCAAAAATAAAAACAAGCTAACAACTATTAAAACCTAACCCCCAAAAGTTGAAAACTAAAAGTTAAAATAACTAGAAAATGGAAGTTAAAAGAACTAAAAACGAGAATTAAAACAGTTGAAAGTTAAAACAGGTAAAAACGTGACTTACAAAAACGTAAACTGATAAGACTTTTAGAAAGTAAAAACAAAAGTAGAAGTAAAACATCCGCAAAGATAAAAAACACATTACACTTGCTTACCAAAATCAATCTTGGCGACAAACCGTAGTACTGTAGTTACAGCTACTGAGTCGTTGCCTAAAACGGAGCACAGTGTAAGAACCCAGGCCAAGGGACTGGCGCTCACGAACGTACCGCGGACAATCAGTAAGGACAAGTGCGACGGAGAGTGGAACGAAGTGGAGGAGATATGGATGTACTCGTACCTGGTCTGTGCAAGATAAAAGTAGTAGAGTGCTTTAAATATTTGGGCTCCATTATCGGAAAATCTTGTAAGGAAGATGTGACATACCGTATATGTCAGGTAATTCGAGCATGCAGTGTATGCACTTGAATTTATGGAACTATGGATATCCGAGTCCACCTACAAACAGCGTTGCCAGCTTGAGGAATTATTCCCTTGGCTTAGGTAGTTTTAACTCAAAAGGGAATGAAGGAATTCTTTGGAAATTAAGGGATTTTGTGGGCTAAAATTTTAAAAGTGAAGAATTCAAATTCATTTACCTATACACTTTTGCTTTTAACTAAAATGCTTTCCTCATTAGACGTTTCAGAATTAAATGAAAGTATTACTTCATTAAGAGTCCATGTATTGAAGACATTGTTGGTTATTGTGGCGATAACACTATGTCATGATGGGGGAACACAATTCTTTTTGTATTTCATTTCCTAAAGGAAAATGATGAAATTGTTGTTTTAGTTGTATTTGCCATTCTTTTAATTTGGTTGCTAGTGCCGCATCAGAATATCTTCCGAAAATGTTGAGTCACTGCTACATTTAATGTTTTCGTACTTTTCAAGAAGTCTGAAAGACAAGTTAGAGTCTTATATGAGAGCAGGTCAGCAGAATTTAGGTTTTATGAGCAGAAAGGGAATTAGTTTGTTTCTGAGGGATTTTGAACGCCTATAGAGGGATTTTCTCTACCAAGATCTGGCAACATTGCCTGTAAACAGCGCGCTTTCGGTGAAAAGAAAACACTTGTAATGTTGGCCTCGCGTCCTAACGAAGGCTCTGTACAAATCTCTGAAAATTGTAGTTTCCCCCTCCCCTTGAACCTCATTCGCGCTTTGTAACAAACGCAATTTCTATTCATTTCAAAACAGATTGAATGATCTGTCCCATCTGTTCTGTGTATAATGTTAATCAAAGTTTCATGTTAATTCAGGCACTTAGTATTCCAACTGAAAATAAATGGACCCCAATCCGTTATTTGATTAATCAGTAATTGAGAAAACAAATAATTTCTGCGTTATTGTACGTGAAAATGCAAATGGAACGATCATTCGTCGAGAACAAAATCCTGTTTATTTCTACCAGCTTTATGCTGGGTTGCAAGAAAGCACTTAGAGATTTCTTTAGCGCTAAGTGTTCATTTGCCCCTGAAATGATTTGCATGACCGAACTACAACGTTATTTAATCGAGTATCACATAAGATGGAATCTCGGATCTATAAACAGTTAGAGAATGGCCGCCATTATTAATTTCATCACATGGTTTCCTCTTAATGTTTTTCATAGTATGACATCCTCATTGTCAGATATAAGTAAATAAAAACTATTGATGTATGCATTATTGTCGATTGATGTGTGGATAGAATTATAGTTTTATGCCAGGAAGTGTTGTATTCCTATTCTGTTCATTATACAATCTTACCTGACAAAGAGGTTATATTGGACTGAGTGTATTTCGTTTAAGATTGTGTATGTTCTGAAAACCCTTTTTCGTCACAAAATAATTTTTATCAGTATTTTTAGCAGTGATACATGTTTCCAATTTCGACAAGTTACAGTACCAAATGCGACAAAATAAAGAGCTTCCTCTATCCACCCACCGTCCCTTTTAAGCGACTTCAAGCTTATTCAACTGCAACTACCATATCCTGATGAATTATTGTCAATTACACTTGTATTACTACAAGTTCTGCAATAAAGGAATGCAACAATATAATGCTACATATTTGCAATAAGCTATATGGAGTGTTGACCGTGCTAATATTTACTGAAACATGATCAAAGCTTTGCATGACATTAAAAATTATGTGGTTCACTCACATGTACTCTTCCCATTACTGTATCACGTGCATCCCAGTACCTTACCTCTATTATTCATACACAAAACAGATTCTTCTATTTACTTCTAGCCAAAAATTTTTAAATTTTTTTCCAAAGCATGGGTTTACTTACAGTATCATTTATCTACAACTACACCGGATTCCATTTTTCTTCCCTTATATCGTCATAAGCTTTTTGCCTGAAAATGGTTCTAAATTTGTCAACATGGATTTTATCTCCATGTTCGCATGAAATATGCAGAAGTGATAGTCAGCTGCAAACAGCATCGCATCAGCCGTCACAGCGATTGATTTTTTGTTACTAAGGAAGTACATTGGTGCAGAAGTGGAACTCAAGTATAGGAAATGTAAATATACAAAACGGATAGGGCTACTAAAATGGTATTGTATGTTTATAAGCCTTACATTCTACTAGTAGTAATATTTTATTTCTCTCTAAAGAAAAAAACCAAATATGTTAAATTATTATAAAATACATCATTACTAACAATAATGGTAAACCTTCTAACCCCCAAAAAAGGAAAAGCTAATTTGTGGAAAATTCGAAGCCTCCATATTATTTGTTATATCAGTTTAGATGCATATTACGTTAACCAAAATCGTTAATTTTTCTTCACAGAATACTAAATAACAATACATTTTCTCGCGTAAAGGGTAGCTTCAGGTTGAAAGAATTTCATGAAAATGTTCTTATTTCCTTGTAAGGTATTGGACTAAAATACGTAGTGTGGTATTCATTCAACTAAGTTATGTTGTTCACAGATACACAGCCACACGCGCGGACATTTTTCTGAAAATGTGTTTATTTTAATTCAAAAGGCCTCTAACGTTTATTTTCGATGAAATTTTTACATCTCTTTTTAGGTAGAATGCAATATTTCCCTTAGTTTCCACAAGTAAGCAGAAGAGAAAGTAAAATACACAGAGATACAAAGAAAAGTATTAAGTTTTCGGAATAATTACCGTATATTTTTAGAGAGTTACATTTACCATTGTTAAAATAAAATTGTTATCTAGACATATAGATAACACACCGTAGATATCTGTAAAATAATCGAGCAATTTTCGATACAAATAATAAATGTGAAATGTTGAGTTATATATTGTCTACCCTTAAAATAAATAGTCATAAATAAGGAAATACATATGCTATACCTATATTGGAATTGTTGATCATTACGTAAATACTTCTTTTCACAAGTGAATATTCACATATGTGAATATTCTATTATAGCAAAATTCAACTCTTATTTTAATGAGAAATAAAGCAAAAGACTTCTAATTTTGGTCCTTTGCTGTTTTCCTTGTAAAACCAACGCATTAAAATAATTATAATTTTAGTTGCATCGAATTTATTTCTAACTTTGACTGTAGTGGTAAAATTATGAATGGAACTTAAGGGCAAATAAATTAATGAATAAGCATTTATAGAAGAATGCGCAATTTTAGAATCCACAGTAGATATTATTCAATGATATACTTTTGCAGTTTTACGAGGAATATGACAAGAGTTTTATGAGGCATAGCAGTCAGCTCAGGTTTCCAAAAGCTGGTGAGTGTATGTACACAAACGTCGCAGAACGACCATGAAAATCTCATCGGCGGTGTTTGGGGACGGCACTACCAGATGTGGACCATATGAGAGCAGGCAATGCTTACTTCGTGTATAGTTTGTCTTTTTGCTGCTTCTGTTGTCGAATAACTGATCTCTCTTACACAGGATCCCACGCTTGTCTCACTCGCTCTTTGGTCCAGTGGCGTATCTAGATGTCACAGGTCGAATCCTCCCTCCATCCTTGAGCTAGGTACTGCGTTTTTGTCTTGTAAAAATACTTCGAGGTGCATCTCTTATTTGAAAAATCTGGTGGTTATATTCACAAGACTTTCTTTACCCATTAATCATTTATTTTGATATAACTTCTGCAAACTGCTCTTAAGAAAGCGTTTTCTTTATTTTTTTAATTTCTATTTATTTATTCTTTTCCCTATCTACTTCATTATAACCGACAGAGGTAATTTGATTACACATTTCGTTGTAGGTGCTAGGGGGATACAGCAAACAGAATCTATGGTCAATTTTTTAGAAACCGGATCCCTATAAGCTGGCCTGGAAATTCATTTCCAAGATAGGTATACGTATTATTGGTTTGATTTGTTCAATACTGTTGTCACTTTTTAAAAGTGTTGTCCCTATTCAATGTTTCTCGTGATGTCAAGGAAAGAGTATAAAATGTCAAAGCTGATGTATATTGGCCATCTGACTATCGCTATTCCGTTTGTACCGAACCTGTAAGGAAATTGTGTAGTGAAACTATTTATCTCAATGAACTTACTGTAGACAGAAGAATAAGGTTTTGCAAGAATAGAAATTAAATGTAAATTAATCGTTCTTCCACACAATAGTCTGCGTAGGACAAGGTTCGAAAGGATAGAATGAAACTGAAAAATTTAATGCCACGATTTAATGTCACGTCAGCACCTTGCCATGGTAGTTTAGTGGTTAGAGCAACTGGACAGAGACCGGAAGATCCGTGGTTCAAATCCCGGCTATGGCATTGAATTTTTCGGTCTCATTCTACCCTCTCTATTGCAAGAATAGCTTGTAAAATGCATGTATAAATAAATGATAGTGGGTAGAGAAGTTCATGTAAATGTAGCACAATGATATTCGTTGTAGTGCTCGGGAACCAAACCCGGAGCTGGAGCTGCATGCTGACCACGCGACAGGGACAGACAGCAGTACAACTAGAGATCCAATATGCGAATGCTCACCGATTTGGGCAAAGCAGAATTGCGCAGCCTTGTAAACGCATAAAAAATTGCCCGTTTCTGTCTTTGTGCTGTCAATTTAAAGGCCATAAATAAGTCACACGGAGCTGGTGGACATCTTCTATCGAGCTAACGGGCACACATTTATCACAACAGTGCCAGGGTCCCGCTGATGGATGCATGCCTCTCCGACATAAAACATTTGTGAGCTGGAACATGTTCGTCTCTGAGAGCAACGTTTGCGTGTTCCTCACTGACATTTTTCGGACAAAAATACAGTTCTGCATTGGGTAGACAGTCTGTGTGTGTGTGTGTGTGTGTGTGTGTGTGTGTGTGTGTGTGAGTGTGTGTGTGTGTGTGTGTGTGTGTGTGTGTGTGTGTGTGTGTGTGTGTGTGTGTGTGTGTGTGTGTGTGTGAGAGTGTGTGTGTGTGTGTGTTAAACTTCCGACCGGCTGCCAACTCAAATTGTTCTCTTCCTTATATTACAAAAGTTAAAACCTGACTAACTTTTGCGAGTTTACTGCATATTTGCTATACGTCTCATTCTCTTTAAACCATTAGGCGAAATGGTAACGTAGGTTACAAGTTCGTTAAATTATGGTTTATTTCATGCAGTGTGATGTTTTGAGTAGAAGACGCGTCTTTCAAGCACACAAAGTGATTGCGAATGTGTCTTAAAATATATTAGTTGTATCAGATACCTTTTTAACCGCATTATTAGCCATTCGCACATCTTTCTTTTGAATGACAGGATTGGGAGACCCGTCGCTCCCATGGTAATGCTACACGAATCCGTTCGTGCCATAGCGGTGGACCGACATGTCCTTCCCTCCTGAAATGCTAGCGATGCGACAGAATATGAATGTGGGTTGTGCAAAAGCCGTACGAAATGACGCTCCTTGTGCATCTGTATAAGTCTGGCACCTGTTGAACACACTATTAAACACTCGGCGAACTTTGACAACCGAAATGTTGGAAAACAGTTATGACTTATACAATTAACGTTATATTTAAGCGTTCCCCATGGATAATATTCTTATGGACTTAAATCTGGAGAGCGAGCAGACCGGTTAATTATTATATCATCAAAACACAGTGTGGAAGGCAGCTATTTTCTTGGACCTCTTTCCAAGACAGACCCAATCTCCAATAAAAATATTCATCGTTAGAATTGGATACCTATGTTCCTTTCACTTAAACAGGCCTAGTCTGTTTACATTTTCCTGATAGTCTATACATTGCAGTTTTGTTAGGAAAGCCGTGACATCAGCGAACTTTTGCATAAATTCAAGCTGTTAGCGTGCTTAACATAATAAACACACGCTGTTCTGTAGTCAGTACCACGATAACTACACACAGTTAACACAATCAACAGACAGCTTCACTTAACATTATTCCCACTAAACACATGCCAAACAACACTATACTGCCGGTAACCGCGAGCTAGGCTGCCGTAGATGGAAAACATTCACCCGGATACATACCTTCTGAGTAGCCCGTTTTGTCCTTCAAGATAAACGTACATACACCCAATCATATTTTTCGAAAGTAAGCATAGATGGCAAATACCCATTCGTTTTATGACAACGTGGAAATTAATGATTTTCATATGCCCTTCAATAAGTTGTAACATCTTTCTTCATGTACGAGGACCGCTTTATGGAAAACAACTGCATTAGAAAGCTAATATGATCAAAGCTTTTGATTGTGTATGTGGTGGGCATCACAAGGGATTCGATTGAAACAGTTGCTGAATATCCCATCGAAAGCTTGATAAGAATTCCATTTAGTTCGCTTTCATTCCTGGACAAAAACCCTTTCAGCAGCATTCTCATGACTCAGGGGTATCTCAGCCCGTATGTTATTTTGCTGTGAGGTTTGTTCACTTCCAAATCCATAATTGTAGTGTTCAAATGAGATCAATTAGCAACAAACTGCAAGTAAACTAGCTTGCATATACTTGGAAATAGAATCCAGATAAGCTTGTACTTATGAAAAGTGCACTTTTTCTACGATTAATAACAGAAAACTTTTAGACAGTTTAACTCATTTAGAAAATTGAATGTTCATTTCGGAAACTTCGTTTAGGTTTTAATAATAAATAATTCTACACAAAAAGGAAAACACATTACGATGGAGTGTACCGTCTCTAACCGCATTCGAGAGGTTCCAGATTCATATCCCATGGGCTGACTAAACTGACTGGGCCTTATCTTGGTTTACCTCAGTCATCGAGAAAAATGCTGGATTTCATATTTAATACCACGTTCCAAAGTTTTATCTTAATCTAAAACAACGAAAATAGATAGTAACATCGAATGCACTGCCACCTAGCCACAGATAATGAAAGCAAGTAGACTGGACGGCACCCTAATGCCGTATAAAAGCACAGCTATAGTTACCTAACACTAAGGCATCTGTGAACACCTGACAAAGCAAGATGGCATGATACAGGGATGAGATCTGGAAGGTTCACCACACATAGATCCGCCACGTTATGACCACATAGTTAAAGTGATGTAAACAAGAGAGATGGAGAGTAGTTCTGCAAATCACACTGTGAATTGCCATGTGTTACACACACTACATACAATTAGCTACAGTATAAAGGGGACAAAGATCGAGATGGATCAGTTGTAACATTTAAGCTCGTATTCGTGAGGAATTAAGATTAAACTCCTTATTCTTGCCAACCTGACCAGAACTCCTTGCAAAGGTGAATACCAGTTTTCTATACAATTTACACCACTTGCAAGTATACATACAGCAAAAATGCAATACAGCCAAAATGAACGGTTCAGTAAGAAACACTAAGGCGTGAATGAACCGCTGCCTCACAAATAGAACCAAACGTTAGGAATGAGTTTTAGAAGCTAAAATTGTCTATGTCAGTCAGCGTTTTAAGAACTGCTTATTGTAGATCCTGAATGTAAGTACTCTAACCAAATCCAAACTTTTGTCTTGTAGTAAAAATTACAGAAAAGCAACTGAATTACGAATTCTAACCGTGGCTTCCCTTGTCGCGAGTTTTGTGAATACTGCAGATCACAAGGTGTGAAACATCCTATATTATACCGGGGGCAGAATCAGGAGCTGAATCCGCCACTGAAGAAAAAAGACCCCAGGCAACGTACCTCCCGCAGGACGATCACGTGAGAGCCTGGCACCCAAACAGTTTTTGGAACCTCTTGTCTCCCACGATACGAATCGGGTCATCTTCGTCTACGCCCTGAGTCTTAATTTTGCACGCAACAGGTGGGGAAACGAACGTGACTCAAAATCTTCAAACAGGTGTATAATTTCAGATGTTTCATTTGGAGAAAACAACGTTCGTTGCATCTCCTTGAAACACAGCTTCCCCGAAAGCCGTGTATTTATGAGAGATAGTTAACAGAGAACTGTGCATGTCATTGCAGTAATGCATATTACACCAGGTTTAAAATCAAAAAGGTTAGAACTTCCAGTTCCAGTGTACCTTAACTGCAGCTTATGCGATGTATACAAATACTGTGGAGGTGCATCAGGGAAGAATTGTGGGTATGTGGGGAAGTCAATTTCCCATTTGAAGACATTGCTCAGTTATTTTATTCATATATGAATAATCTAGAACTGTGCACGTAAAACAGGACGCCACTGCATGCACGTAAAGATAAACACATACATACCTACACTTCCTCCTTGCTTTGCATGTAGGAGAAACAACTTATCGGCAGTTCCCAAGAATTCGATATGGCTGACATTACACTAAACTGCAGCGGACATTACACCGAAAAGCAGTACTGCCAACCTACATAATAAAAGTATTATTTCTAACCTCAAATATCACAGGGTCAAAGTAACATGCTTTCAAACGATAATAATACTTGAACATCGTTACCACACAACACATGATGAGAATACTCACCTTCGGCAAATCTTGTTGTGCAATAACACTTTTGAATAAAATCACTTCCTAACGCTAAATTCGCAATATATATTTAACGCACTGTGTTGCGAACACGAAAACAAAAACCGTAGTAACAATAACGGTATATAATACTTTAAAACAATTTAAAAAAAAAAAAACACGCACACACGAGCAATACAATGGCGTCCACAGATTAATACGGCCTCTAAACAGAATCTAGTTTTGAAATCTATCGGTTGCCTTATCTGGAACGGGTTCAAAAATAAGGGCTTCTGTGGCAACACAACGGATGCAGCAACACCAACTATGGTCGTAGCCTTACCATGGTTATATTTTACCACCTGTTGACAGTACTAATAGAACATAACAGATGGAATATCACAAAATATAACCCGACCGCGTCATAATGGTGGTGGGGGCGGGGGGGGAGCGGGGATGCCACATTTGGTTTTTGGGGTATTCCAATAAACTGTTTCCTGTATACTGCTACTGTGAAGGCCAGTAGAATGCCTTCCGAAGCTGCGGGGACGGCATACATGGAAACGAGTGTACATAAAGATAATTTGGCCATAAATGAATAACTTTCCCATCTTAAAGACAAATAGCAATGAAGAAGGAGTAGAAAGGATGAAGAAGTGGGCTACTGCACTTTCTACAGATGGAAGGTAAAGAGCACATTAGCGTCAGGGAAACCCTGTCAGATCATACATATTGTTCTGGCAAGAAACAAAGGATGCCAGTATTGAAGAGAAAATTCAATAGTATTATGTACAGCCCTGCTGCAGGCCAAACAAAATGAACGTCGAGTACTTGTTATAGATGTATGTAGGCACATTACATAGACGTAAATTGTTACTGCAGTATATTCCAGTAACTGGCACTTTGCGGGCTAATGGTGTCATTCAGCAAAGTGGATAATTATTCAATATTTTGGTGCAGTGTTTGGCAGTCATACAGAAAGCTTCACTATAACTTGTTTTTGTGCTGTACCTACTATTGTTTTTCAAGTCTCTTTTGAAACCGTATTCATTTGTTTTCATGCTTGTCAGAGAGAATATAACAGAGTCCTGTATATGGGAATGCTTGTAGTTTAATGAAAATAGTGGTATATCTATTTTACAGCATTCATAAAATCCCATTTCCAGAAGTTGAACATTTTTAATACATACCGGTAATTTGTGACACTTCTGACATGCAACCCACGATGGAAATGTTGTACTCACCTGAAAATAAAGAAACAGAAACAATGCAACTTCCAAAGTAATAATTACTGTAATGTATACTACATATCAATTTTATTGTTCTCCATACTATAAATTGAACTGCGGCTTTTAATGCAGTTGTATTATATTACAAGAAGAATTTAAATTCCTCGCTAAACAGCGAGCCGTTTAACATTTCAAATACTAGTCTATGTTTATATGACTTGCAGCGTTCTAACTACAGGTTCTATTTCAGGTATAGAAAACAATAAATGGCATTATTTTCCACAATAATATAATAAAACCGATCCACACACTTTAGATAAACATAAAAATGACATTGATCATCAAATTGCTAGCATTTCTCAGAAGGAATTGCGTAATGTCCAATTTCCTAAGTAGGTGCCAGAAACGCTAAAACAAGGAAAGGAAGTTCCTAACATCTCCTTGCTTGATATACGAGCTCTTGCATTTCATTTCGGGCAGCAGAAAACCTTGCATTTTTATGGGCGGGGGGAGGAAGGGGGGTCCAATTTCCTGCTATCTAAAGTAGACGCTAAGTTAATGTCTTTTGCAAAATCACAGGTGTGATAAACAAGTGGTTCCGAGTTTTTTCCAGGGTCGAAGTTACCGTAATTTGACAAAATTACGAGATTGGGAAACCTACAGTTCAGAAACTATTCAACGTAAAATTTTCAAATAAAATTCAAAATGAAGGAATGTTGTCTAGTTTGTGGTGGTATTTATTCGATATGTTTAGAACTTAAATTTAATGTAACTTTCATCATATTTCGCGTATTTTCTGAAAACTACCATTTTAAATGGAATATAAATTATGCCATATCGTTTAGATTTTAATTTCAAAGCAATATTAACATTTTTAAGGCATCCTCAACGGACAAATGTTGAAAAAATAAAAAGTAAAAGAAACAGCGTCAAATCCTCTAGTCGCATTGCACCATATCCACACGTCAAGGACGTTGTCGATCCGCTGTTGAGTGACAAGCGGCAGCTGAGCGATATTTAAATATAGCGCGACCTTAAATACAGGATCCTTCATTTAAATCCTAACGGGCGCACGGCATTTCACCTGTGCGCGATTGGGTGTACCACAGCCGGCTTCGCTCCTGCATAAACTCCGTGCGTAAAGCATGCATGACACTCTTGCCTTATAGATTATAGAAGATGTCGTTCACTCTCGGCTAAACAAGCATTATATCGGGAGAACACATTCTGCTTTAGTTGGGCCACTGTAATGTTTCCGATTTCATTGCTAATATTTTGTTTTAGTTCTTCCAATGTGTGAGAATTTGTCTAAAACTAAAACCGTATTAGTGTACAAATGTCCATGCTGTAGCACAAGGTGACACAATATCACGAATGCATCATTGTGAATGATAACTTTCATCAGTGAACGGCGGTTTAATTGATCCACAGCTTCTGTTCTTTTCCGACTAGGTGTGGTTCCACCTAAATGGTCGTGTCAACACTCATAACCTCGGTACTGGACCTCTGAAAATCCACATCGCGTTCATTACGGTCGGAGAGTTGGACTTTGGTGTGCTGTTACTGCTAGACGTATAATCGTTCCGATATTCTACGAGCAGACTGTAAATGCAGAGAGGTACCGAACTGACCTTTAGTGCTCTCCCGATCTAACAGTGCGTGATTTTTACTTGTGTGGTAACCCAAAAGACAAACTTTACTTTATTACAATACTTGGGAGGTCAGATCTGATGGGGGCAGGCACAGTGCAGTGATCCCTGATGTCTTCAGGTTGTGCATCCCGGCAGATCGTCCATATTCTCAGGGATAGGTTTGAGTAGAAGGTTTCGATAGTCTATATTGAAAGCACATCCACTGCATATCTCGTCTTACTCTACAAAGCAACAAAGAAGTAAGTGAAGTGAGAGGGAACGAGGGACAGAAAAATTAGTAATAAGTAAAAAGCAAGTTGCCTAGAAACAGGGAACTCTACGAAGAAGCTCTTAATCCAGATGGCCATTTCGAGATTTGCCGACGGGTAGGCGAAGTCAACTGGGCACGCACTCGTGAACGGGAGGTCTGTTTTGCTCTTTCATTTCTTCCTCTCATCTATCTTTCCCTCTGTTGTTGTCATCTTCCTAGTTGTTTTCCGTTTATTTACATCATACATCCAGCAAACAGACACCCATACACAAGGCAATACCTGCATCTGGAAACACCAAAGCTAGGCACTTTAGCCTCGCGGCCTTGGGGACCGGTAAAGGGTTTAAATCCCACCGGGACCGTCCTCCTGACAGGTCTCTTTCCGCGTTTTCCTCAGTTCTCATTAACTGACAAATGCTTGGGAAATACTCTAAAGCCTTGAACGTTTCCTTCCCAAATTGTAATTTTATTTCTTGTATCATCAGTGTGCTTCGCCTGTGGTGCTCTATGTAGTAAGCACGGACGTTTAACACTCCAAAAATAAAGTTTGGGATGTGAACCACCCTCAGAGCTGCTCAACCATCCCACTCGATAATAATGGTTTATTAATCCATCGTTTAATTATTGCTACTGTCTGTTGTGAAGAAGTAAGATATGTCGACATTAACCTTGTAAGAGAACGCGCTCAAGACTATAGGATAGAGTACAGACTATAGGATAGACTATAGGATGATAGGATAGAGTGGTGAAGGGATGCCATAGGGACGATCCAACAGGTGCAGTGCTCCTCCCCCAACCCTTTACGCAACATAAATCCGCGCCTTCAACGAAACAGACCCCTTGGGATAGCATTGTCGCCAATTGAACGGGTGTGCCGCCAATCAATTCGCAGACTCACACTTGGGGAGGGTAGACGATATGAATTTCACAACTGTCACTGCTCTCGTGTTCGGCACAAAGGCATAAATTACACACAGATACCCACCACAATGGAGCAGCATTTGGCTACGACTTCATCAGCCCTCTTTGACATAAGTAGCTCTAAGCTTGGCCACAACTAGGTGATTCAGTGACACTGCACCTCTAGCGTCATATATTGCTAAAACCGTCCATCATTCAACCGTTGTTTCGTAACAGTTATAAACATACCTCAGTCATCTTCCATTTTCAATAAATAACTTATTAAGGTACTAGTAGGAGCGTAGATACAATGGGTTTAAAAGTCTCGCACGTTTTCTGCTACAGCTAAATGGATTTTCTTTTTCAAAACATTAAGTTGTTCGGTTGACATAAACAAATTTCTCTTTAAACTATTTATTTTGTTTGCCATTGCAACGTTTGTGGTAAAAGAACAATTGATAGCTTTGATACCGGGATTACTGGCTATAAGATTAATAATTTATAAAGAAATGATAGTGAGATAAATTATTAATAAATAATTATATATGTTAAAAACAATGCCTAAGTCAGAAACACAAGTTCAAAATCTGTCAGAGAATTGAAGTCCTTAGCAAGTTCCGTGTTAAGGAAGAGTAATTAATTAATACAGTGTGGCTAAGGCCATCAGAAGTTCCATCGAAATCAAGTGGTCAGAAAGAAATCCATTAACTTAAGGCTCTGTTACCTAGAATTCAGGACCTCTAAAAGCTAGAGTTGCACACATAGGGCAGTCCTGAAAACTAGAAAGGCAAGAGGAGTGCTTAGAATTTAGCACGTCACAGAGTGAAAATTGTGTTGCATTGGCAAATGGGAAGTTTAAATTATGACAACACAATGTAAGAACTTAGGTGGCGCAGATTAAAAACGAGCATGTATTTCTAAAATGCGAGCAGTTTGCGATTCACATGAAGCAGTCTGCCATAATAAGTTGCCTTCAGAGCTTTTATTACCAGTGGTTAATTCGAATCTTATCTCTTTTGAACCGATTCCCCCTAGTAATATGTTAGGAACAAATTTCAAAACATACAGTATGTTTCTCCTCCCGAAAATATAATTTTAACCACTTTGCTGCCCGTTTTCTAAGGCTGTTTCTTATTATGTACCTACATCCTTACCTCGTATTCAATAATTTTTATCTTTAAAGTATTCTTCGAGCTCTCGAAGGAATAGCTTGGAATTGTCCACCATCGAAAGTTAGTACTGCAATCTTATAAATTAAATGTTTTTACAGAGTGGTTTATTAGGTGAGAATTGTGTGTAGAAGTGTGGTTGAGTACGTTCTGGGAACCGAGCGGGATGGCCCAGGCGTAACGTCTGTGGTCCGCATTAGGGAGGTCGCGGGTTCGATCTCCGTGGCCACGCACTCTGACATGGGTTTATCCGTGGTTTCCCCATGTCACTTAGGCGAATGCTGGGCTGTATTGTTTCATACCATGGTTTCCTTCCCATCATTTCCCTTCATTCCATTTCTTTATCTTTCAGGTGTACTTTCAGGCGTGTAGTGTTGGCAGTGACGGGCAGATGGCGCGGATGATTGCGCATGGTAACTGCTGTTCTCGGCGCTAGGTGGGGTTTGTCCTCCGACGGGGGATGCTCAGTGCGACACGGGATCTGTGGAGTGATGGCTGCTTGGCGGGGCCTGGCGCCGGGATGAAAGGATCTCAGCACTTGTTACGGACCTCCGCGCATCTCTGTGGCCTGCCTAGCTGCGACCGTGTATGGCACCTTCGGTTCCCTCATTTCATCCCTGCCTCCTGGGGATGGTAGCCACAATAGATCTGTGTAGTGGAAGTGAATGGGGTGTTCTCTCTGTGTCTGTACCCTTTACCCTTTTACGTTCTGGGGACATTATATAATTTGTGACAACCCATTATTATTACTACAATTACCCTGATCATTGGTAACTGCATCAGCATTATTATTATGCACATTATTTTTTGTAATTATAGGTACAGTATGAACGTGAAGCGAGTCCACAAACTCTTGTAACTTATCTGATTTTTCATGTTTGGTTTACTTTCTCTATTGTTTAGCAATTTCTTCCTCCGTTTTACTTTGGCTATCTGCTGCTTTTCTGACCAAGTCTTGTTGTGTGCCATATTTTTGTTCTGATATTTCTAAGCTTTCACTAACTACTGCAATGCCTTTAGCTGCATTATCCCGTAAGGTATCATAACTTGATTTTGGCTAGTCAATATCGGTATTTATAATGTTATTCATGGTTGCATAAATTACACTACTTTCATTTTTGAACATATTTTTTTATTTCTACAATTGTTTCAGTCAAAAATATAACCTATTCTGATCCAATTTCCTCTATTTTATTACTTATGTCAGTGGCTAACTGGTTCTGTGTTAGTTATATCAGCAGCTAACTGAGCTTGTCTTTCATTTATTTCAGTAGCTAGCTGATGTTCCTCATTAATTTCTCTAGCTATCTGGTCGAGTTTCTCTAACATTTCTTTAGCTATCTATTTTTGGCATTTTGACTTTTTTAACTATCTGTTTTTGCTCACTGGCTAAATTATCTTGCTTTTCAGTGATTTCCCTAGCTATTTGGTTTTGTTTTTCTGACATTTGCATAACTGTTTCTGTTCTATGATAACTTCTGTGATTTCAAGTTTCATTTAGTTCAATAAACCAATTGTACAAAGCTTTTACTGACTAGCAAATCTTGTTCTGCCTTATTCTTACTATCTATACTCTTTGTGGGATAGGTACATTTCTATTTCACTTCCTTATCTGATTTTCTTTGATTTTATCTGAACTATTCTTCCACTTAAGTACATGAATACTATTAAATGTAACTACTAGTACTTACAAAATATAAAACTTTTTAAAGAAAAAGGTTCGTGCGTGCTTGTGTGTATGTATGTGAGTGTGTATGTGAATGTGTATGAGTGTAAACAATATAAATAAAAAACGAGAAGTAGGATAAACACCAAAACTGGTATATTTAAGTTCAGCATCTTCCAGGAATGCGAAACTAAGATTTTCAAGAAAATTCCCTACTGCAAACTACTATTCAGATGGAAAAGTTTTCGAAAATTCTGATTTTTTTTTTTTTCAAAAATGACTAACAATTTTCATTAAGATATCATATGTTTAAGATATGTTTATGACAAATAAAATTTCTATACTCAATTTTCTGGGATAGCCTCTGAGGCTCACTACATTCTGGGTGACTTTTGCATAACCGGTAAACAGTAAGAGATAAACAAAATATTACTACATAAACTTGTAGATCTCATTAAAACACAAAATGTATATCAAATAAATTTTTTGTGGAGTTAACCATTTCCGAGATACTGTCTATTATTTGTTCCAATTTTAAAATACCTATAGTTTTCTTTACTGGGATGTTGTTATTCCCCCACCCCTCTCCTGGTCATATAAAGAGAACGATATTTCAAACCCATCATTTTCATCTAACTCTTAAAGAATTTGACTTTCGCTTAAGCCTTCTGTTTTGCCGTATTCCCACTGCACCTATCGACCCGGGAAAACCTCCGACAAAACGCATGGGTCAGGAAGGCAGGCAAAGGGAATCGAACTCACGACTGCCTGAATGTGGGCTACAGACGCTAGCACCTGAGCCATCCCTCCCGGTTTGTCAATGTTTAAACATTAATTGTTTATGGTTTTGCTCCTCTAAAGAAAACTTGTGGTATGAGAATGATACATCACTGATACCCACGATACACCACTGCACTGCGTGACCTGAACACCGGTTCAGGTTCTAAGGTGCATCACAACACGGACTTTATGATACGAACACGGCTATCCTAATTGCCGACAAGGTTTTTGTATAAAAAAAGGGTTCGAGCAATGGTCGCTACCAGAGGAGAAAATGACACTTTCGCGTGGGACCTCGAGCGATAAAATGTTTTAAAAGCATGCCGATTGGAATTTACATTTTTTTTTTCCTGTGCACCAAAAAATTTGAAATATTTTTCCTACTCTCCACAACGATGTTCTACAGATAAAGCGTGGTGGAATGCCAGAAACTTTTAAAGCCATCCATCAAACGAGATTAAGCTTGGCTTTTGCGAGTCCTAGGTTTGTAACGAATGTCTCATTTAAATGCTTATTAGTGTGCCCTTTCTGATGCATCTATGACCTTCATTTGATTTATTTTACTTTAGTTTACCTAGTGGAGGTACACTTACAGTTATTGCAAGATATACTTGACTAACTTTTGCGCTCTCCACTGAGGAATTCCAGTATTCAAGTCTCAAATTCCATAACGAGATTTGAGGTCTCCTCAATACAACATTGGCACTTTTCGGGAAATGTCCCATCTGCATGTAGGTATATATACGTGCGCGGTGCGCGAATTCCAATACTGCAAACAAAAATTCGGATGTGAAGTCTTCTTAGGTACTCTCTCTAATACTGAACCAATAGTCAGTAGAGAAAGTGTTACATTCCACAAAAAAATTTGATACCAAGTGTTTACTGGAAATACAGCTTCGAGGCTCCCTGAATCCAAAAGAAGATTTTTAGAAAAAGGGCTTGTAGGTATGCGCGCGCGCGCGCGTGTGTATGTGTGTGTGTGTGTGTGTGTGTGTGTGTGTGTGTGTGTGTGTGTGTGAGGGAGAGAGAGAGAGAGAGAGAGAGAGAGTTGGCCAAATAAGAAATGGATGTAACCATGTTATTAAAATACCATGTGTTTAAATGGTTTTCTTGACAAATAAAATGTATTTCCTAATTTTCTACGAATAGCCTGTGAACTCCTTAATTTTAAATAATTTTTATATAAGTAGGTATTTCACAACCTTAAAAAATAGACAAAATCTTACTGCACGAAATTTGTAGCTCAGTCGGTAGAGCACCTCTCTGCTGTGCAAGGGGTCTCGTGATCGATTCCCGGCATGGAGAGTGGGAAGTTTTCTTTAACTAGGATTATTCCCTATCTTCCCTAGAGTGTGGAAGTATGAACTTCCATTCATATGTGAATGTGCGTGCGAATTTAATGTGATAGAAACCCAAAGTTCAAAACCAACGTTAAACGAGTGAGCACCATTGCTGTTGAGCAATCGCTCCAAAAGGTTAAAAGCCACCGACATAACATTTGATGTTAAAGGTGGAATATAAGTGGAACATTAAAAAAATTCCAGATCTCGTTAAAGGGAGCATCTTTTTCTTTATTTTTTGGAGGGGTGGGGAGGGGGCTTTAACAATAGTTTGTTATTGGTTTGAATGTACAGACACCTATACTTTTTTCCGAGTGCTAAGTCACTATTACTTTTTTCTCGTGGTCATGATATTGGAACTGCATAACTATCACATAGCGAACCAATTTTTAAAAATCTATCACTTTAGGCTACTGTACCGTTTTGTACTGACAAGGAACTGTATAAATAAAGTATTTCTCGATTAACAAGAAGTACACAGAAGAAGAATTTTTTGTGATAATTTATAGAGAGTAAGTAAGGAAAGTCATCTGAGTATGGCATAAATCGTTTTAAGGATACAAGCAGAGGGTGTTCAGGGTATTCCCCACTTCCTCATCCCAAACAACCGTTTACCTGGAAAAAACGTTCATTATTTTTGTCTACCTTCTGAAGTAAACAGATATGATTAAATATATTGCGTTTCACATCTTTTACATCAACAATAAAATTAAATAGCCTGCGAAGTCCTCTTCATTTTTACTAGAACTGGATTACCATATGAGAAGGACAAAGCCTCAGGGCGGGGAAAATGGAAATAAATGTGAAATAAAAGCCGGCATTGGACGTTTCTCAAGTGTTTGCTGTTGTATCTTTAAGTCCTCGTTGAGTTTTACTTTGTTGCACCATATAAAATATTTACAAATGCGTTACTTTTCTCTGTTTCTCTACACCACATGCGACACGGAGATTTTGTATTTACGTGACAGATAAAATGTTCAACTTGAATTTCCTGGGAACAGAAAGGCCTCTTCACTCGGAAGGAACAATATGGCAACTAACTATCAGAAACAGACAAATATGTAATTAATAACAAATGCAGACCTCTTTAAACCTCTTTATTTGAAAAAAGTACCCTTATCTGTACATTAGCCAATACCGAAGATATTCTTATTACTGGTTTGAATTGTTCAATATTTTTGCCATTTATTAAGGCTCTATCGCTATTCAGTTGTTTCTCGCGCTGTCATGGAAAGGGTAAGTAATTTTATAACCAGTATATAGCGACTCTCTTTTAAACATTTGACTATCGATTTGGTTTTCTCTATCTCACTTCTACTTGCAATGAAACTTATACTGTTTGTTCCATTTCTGCGAAGTAGATAAACAAATAAGCTTTCCTAAGAATAGTCTGTAGAAGCTATATGAAAATAAGCGATAGTAGATAGAGAAACCCATGTGAAAGTAACACAGATTTTTTGTGGTAGACCTGATAGGATGATTTTGTTTTAAATAACTACTTCAAAGTATTAATTTAAATTAGAATGTAAATTGTTTGGTGTTTGTGTTTAAGAAATAAGACGGTTTATTATTAATATGTCTACGACTCTCAATGCATTCTCAACGACACCAATTGTTCTGAGCTGCAACACGACCAAAAGAGATAAATGTGACTGTAAAAAGTTGTTTAGTTAGTAGTGAAGTAGTAGTTCAAATTAAACATGTCGCTTTACTAACCAGTTTTCTGAACGATTCTTTCTTTTCTTCCACGACTCAAAATGCCTGTTACAAAAGAGAGATGGACAACGCAACTGATATCGGCAATTGATGCAAATCTTTAAGTAAGATATGGAGTGTTCTGTGTTTGTTGGATAGGTTACGGTATATATGGGTATATGTTATACAATAAAGAGGGACACATCGTGCATTGCGACCTAAATAGATCTATTGTGGCTACCACCCCCCTAGAAGGCTACAGGCCGCAGCCACACAGGTCACAGAGACGTGTGGAAGTCCCTTAACAGTTCCATACTTGAAGACCCGTTCCACTACGGAGCTGCCTAGAGAGGGCGAAGGCGACCCGTCGACCAAGTAACTGCTCTTATCTTTGAGCAAGAATCCGCGCCACCTGTCCGTCACCGCCATACTCCATGAAACCTAGAAGCACACTTGAAAATGAGAAGGAAACGGAGTGAAAGGGAAATTATGGAAAGGAGACGGTGGAGAAGAGAAATCACCCAAACATTTGCCTGCCAACCACGGAAAATCATGAAAAACGCAATGTCAGATTCGCCTGTCTAGGGATTCTGGTGCAGATCTCCCGAATGCAAGATTCACACGTTACCACGGAGCCATCTTTCTCAGTTTCTTGGACACACTATTAGTAGCATATAACAGAAACTAATAAAAATAATAAAACAAAATAAAATAGGTTTTATCGCCATTTTGGGTAAATTTTTCAAAGTTAGTCCTTTAATTTAGTTTCTCGTGTTTATTTGTTCTTCACTGCACGGTATGCATTACATGCATTATTGCATTCAACGTTTCTCTCTCTCACTAACACCGCCCCCCCCCCCCCCCCCATTCTCCAATCTCACATTTGAAATTCGACCACAAAGAACTCGTTAATCATTAGAAAAAGAATATCCTTTGGCAGTTGGAGTGAGAGGGAAGTTTCGTTTTGGATATAATGATACGGTTGTCGACTCGAATCAGTTGAATCGTCTTTTCTTACTGCAGAATATATAGAAGAGAGCAGCACAAAAGGAGAAAACAGGTCGAATTCCTTACCTGTTATATTGTAGGAACATTTCCTGTCTATTGTGTTATTCCTTAGCATTTACGGGGTCCGTTTGAACTATCCTACTACGCTCAAAACAGTTTGCACAACCTTGGCGTTGTTATATTCAGTACCAAGTTTACAAATGCACTTCCGTCGCTTCCAGGATTTCTAGCTGCCAAGCTTTTCAATGAATGATGTATCTTTACGAGATATACCTACCAATAGATATGAGTATTACACTCCATCCAAAAATTCGAAGTAGAGATTTCAAGGAAAACATCTTTTGAAACCATCTGAATACATAAAAAAGGATTTTTGGGAAAAAAATAGTTCTGTATGTGGGTCCACAGCATAACTCAAAAATGATATGTTGTATAAATACCAATCTTAGTATTTAATTTCAATAACCTCTAAAGATGCGCGATGATTTTTAAGAAAGTACCCTTACCCCAAACTATGCTAATTTTTCATTATTTTGCTTTTCAAACTGGCTCTAACGATTTTGACTAAAACAGCAAACATATGTGCAAGATATTTAGTTTACAAATAAAACGCATTTGAAACTCTCATTCGAAAGGTATTTCCTATAATTTTGTGTAATTGATAAACCATAAGAAATAGATAAAGCTAGTATGCAAAAAATGTAAATCTCATTAAAACATATGAAGGTAATTTACTCCACTTAACTCTTTTCGTAACAAAGTAACTCATACAAAATGTCGAATAAATACCAAAATTGACATTTAAGTTTGGCATTCTCAAAGGACGTGACGGAATCTTTTCAATATAATCCCCCAAAACAAACAACGCATTACTTGAAAAATTTGTCGTTATTTTGATTTTCTCAGCAAACCCTCTAAACGTTTTGATTAAAAATCCATGTGTTTAAGATATTTAGAATCTACGTATAGCTTGAATTTTCTGTGAACAAGCCGTGAGATATTTTTATTGTGAACAAAGTTTGTATAATTTTTGTATAGTTGGTAAATCGTAAGAAATAAACAAAAACTTACTAAACAAAAACACGTGGGTCTCGTTAAAATACATAGTTTATGACAACTACTTGTTTTGGCATTAACCATTTCCGAGATATATTTTGTGTTTGGTTTGAACTTTAGAATACATTACACTTATTTTCACGTGTCAATCCAGTATTAGTTTTTCCCCGTATTTATGCAGAGCATAAGGTTTCAAGGTCATCACATAGCGATTCTTAATTTGATTTTCGATTCAACCTCTTAACCCTACTTACAAAGAAATGTGCATTTCTGCAAATAATTATGAATTGACATGAAGTACGTAGAAAAGGCACATTTGCTAGAACAGTTTGTGGACGATGAATAAAAAAAGTATAGCGGATGAAGAGAGTTACGTGAATGTCTGAAATTAATCCAATTTTTGTTATTGATCTGCTATTTTTAAATAGTATTCCGCTAGTTAGAATGTAGACAACTAACTTGTAAAGTTACTCCCTTACCTTTTCTTCTTCAATCTTTCCCCTACGTTCCTATTGTTTTCTTGATAGCTTCCCATTTTCTTTTCTGTTTTGTTTTTTACTGATAGACATGTACAACACAAACAGCTATGCCCAAGCTGGAACTCGAACCTGCGCTTCCCTACGCCACGAGCACCAAAGTGGGCACTTGGCGAGTGCCGCCGTGTGGACCGGCATCAGTTTAGGTCAAGATTGTCTTTACAAGCGGGGACCGGGGACCTGGAAACAGATGACCATCGTAACGGTTACACAACGTAGCAATACATTCGTTCTCAGGTTTTCCATTCATCTTTGTGAAAGCATTGGAATTTCCCGTAATCTCTTTGGGAAATATGCTATAGAAAAATGCTGCTGCGCTCGAACGAACTCTAAGAAAAGTTGGAATACCCAACGAATTCTGCAAGCCTCTCTCTCTCTCCCTCCCTCCCTCCCTCATAGAGTACGTAATTTATGTTCAGTAATCTCTAGCCACTGTACCACCATGATCATAAAATGTGCTCCAATTTAGTCGCTCTCAAAACACGATGGAGTACCATAGGCTTTAATTGGACAGCCATTAGGGTTGATGTTACATATTGTTGTTTATCACTGGAAACAGCTCACAAGGGAGGTCAAGGGCAAATGAAATATACAGTTGAGCAATATATCACAATAATTTGGTGTGGCTTTTGACATCAGCAAAAACAAGCTTTCATTTGCAGCATGTAAAAAGTGGTAGAAATATATGCAGATTATTTTGTGCAGTCTTTAAAAATGCATGACTGATGCCAAAGTTAAAATTAGTTTCTCGGCGATGCTTCTGGTTCGGAGATAAATGCAATGCATCTGTTTGATTTCAATGCCAACCACTATGTGTATTTATGAAATGAATATGTCTACTCCATAAGGTCTTCCTCCAGAGAAGCACATAAGAAAGTTAAAAGAAATTACTTTCCAATAATTGTACCTAACAGTGCTCGGTTCATAATCGTGAAAGTCATCCAATGAGAACGTGTCAATCTCATCGTACTCTTGCGTTAGGCATTTACTATTTTTGTTCACGCATTTACAAGGGGTGTTCGGAAATGATCTACCATTGCGTTGTTTAAAAAAATACCGCTCGATCTACAGGCATTTCCTCTCACAGGACGATGAACTGGTGCTAGTACATCACGCACGCACTATAAGAAATAGATGGTAGTTGTGAAGACAGTGTATAGTGAAGGAACAGTGCTTGTTTGTTGTTAAGTAGAGAAAGTCATGGACAAGGTGGAAGGTGACTATCATGGACAAAGATGGACTGCGTGGCTTTTGTGGAAGGAAGAAGTAAACAAAAACACATGAAAGGGTGTGTGTACATTGCATTCCAGGCGCTCAGAAGGAGGGCAGAGTTGAAGTCTCTTGTCAACTATTGCAAATGGAAAGTGAAGATCGACTTTTTGGTGAAACTGCTGACGAATCACTAGTATAATACACCTGTGTCTTTGTTCGATAACATGAAGCACGCGCTGCTAGGTAAAGTTTCGGCAACAATAGCTTGGAAATAGCCAGTTTTGGGCCACGGCTAGCCATACCACCCAATGGTTCTGTGACACAATAATTAAGTTCTCAGATAGGTGGCAGCAGTGTGCTGACGGTGGGGACTTCCCATGTACGTTGAATCATTTTTATTAATAAATAAGGTATAAATAACTATTATTGTAAATAATTTCCGAGCGCCCCTCGTAATTATACGGTTTTGAAAAATTCTTCATCTTTACGAAGGGGTAACATTTTTGGTTTCGTTAAAAAAAAAACAGATTTCTGAATTTAAAAAAGCTTAATGAAGCACAATCGTATTACCTAAATCAATATGGAACACTAATAACTCGAACAAGATTCTATGCACAATTCGAGGTTTCAAATAGAAGGTAGGCATTTATAAACCCCCCCTAGCGCAACAGCCCTTCGCAGGCCTAGACTTACCGCTCGGCTGCTGCGTCCCCCACCTCTGCCCACTACAGGCATCATGAGTGGGGTATAGAACTGGAGGGTAGGATATGGTGAGCGTCCCGAGCGCTCCAGGCCGATTATGTGGCCTTCACCATCCCTCTGGGATCTAACGAGGCTGAGTGCACCCCGTGCCAGACCTTCCAGTGGATGGAAAAATCCCCACGCCAGTACCGTGGATCGAACCGGGGTCCTCCGCGCTATAGGCAGGCGCGCTACCACTGCGCTACGGAGGCAGTCAAGTATTTATACTTGATGAACTGAAGGAACCGTTGGAGGCTATAGTTTGTGCGTGGGCAGGTAGAGATGCGCAGAGGCACCTTTGAGGACCCGATCACACCGAGGGCCTGCTCAGAGAAGGCATCCCTCTGACGCAACCGGGTAGAACTCCACCCACCTGAGGTGGCTCAGAGAATCTTGCCATCTGACAGAGCCGAGAAGAACTTTCCAATAAGAAAGCATTCGCGCCATCTAACACGAGCCGACACTGCACAGCCCCTAAGCGTGTCTGGAACGTTAAAGAGGACGCGTACTGTCAAGGAATGAGAAAAAGGAAATTCATGCTAGAAGAGAAACAACCCCAGAATTGCACTTGCCAATCAGGGAAAATCAGGAAAAACCAATAGTCAGAGTGACCGGCCCCATGAATCGAACCTAGGACGGCGACGTTACCTCGGAGCCATGTCGCTTGGTTGACTTGAGAAGCAACTCGTTGGCTAAGTTATTTAACGCTGGATTTTAACCAATTTCTTACTGAACCGGGACCTCTGGGTTGAAAAAACCAGAACTTTACTGAGGCAGTGCGAAGTGAAATTAGTTTCAGAATTATAAAAACAGTTTTCGGACCATTGTTCTTGAATAATTTTAGTAATATTTAGCCTTCCTTTGTTGTTCATGTCTATTTTCAAATTATTCGTGTAAAGAGCAGTTTTTCTTCTCGTTTTTTTTCCCTAACCTAATTTGCAATTGTGTTTTTAATTGAGTTTTAAAATGTTCAAGATATTACCGAGTATTAGATACAGTAATGAATATTATATGTCTATATAGGAATGTTTTGTGTCTGAAAGCCAGACTTGTCTGCAGGCTGTGAAATGTGCATACGTCAACAAGAGAAGATGAACTACAGCATCTTGCAAGAGGAAATGAGTGTCAGTTATCTGGAAGAGCTTGTATCTTGTTTTTTTTTCATAAAGTCGGTGGCACTTTATGGTACCGTTGACAGCATGCCCTGCCAGTATATTGGTCCTAGTGAGGACGGCTGCAGATTGAAACAAACAAAAAAGAAAGACGAATGGGCATATGTCACTCATAGAGCTTTTAAGATAATGCTGTGCCACACTCAGTGGAAATGTGGGTGCTGGGTTGAACCCGACATCGATAGCCGGCTTATCAAGAGACGAATGTGCTGTGAATCCCCGTCTCACTGAAAGAAAACCCTTGCGACGATAAATACATCTCTCAGGTCTTGCTGTCCATACGACTATTTATTGGAGAACGGTCAGAAACACTGCGGGTTTTATGGAGAAGTCAATAAAAACACTATAAGTTCGTTAAACGAACAGCACAGCGCTCCCTCCACGTAGGGAAGATATTTTGGTGTCTGATTGGCCAAAATTAGACAGATACCAGTAGGAATTAATTCATATCTAACTTGAGCCAGTCGGAGACATCAGAATATCTTCATCACGAGGAGTATATCACGTGATAGGAGCCGGTTGCGCTTTACTACTGTGAATACCTTAGTTGCAATATCAGTTTAATTATAAAATGGAACATACATTTCAGTTCTTACCAGATTTGTGACATTAAAATCAAACCATCACAAAGTGTTTATGTTATCGCTCTCTGAATATAATCCTATCAGCTTTAAAAGAAATTTCTAACTTATTATTTCGGTTTGCTTGAGGCATTTGCCAGTGCATACATGAAGAATTGGTATAACTGATTTAGATCTAGCCCCTTAGAGCAACTGTTCCCCAAACTTTTCCAAATTTGGAAGCTCTGCAATTGCCATGCTACTCTACAATTTAGTACAAATATTTGGGCTTTTTTTTTTCTAAAAAAAAAAAAAAAAAAAAAAAAAACTTACAATTTGGAATGTATATAAAATTTGAGAGTTTTCAAGTCCACAAAGGTGTCGAAATAATTTCCGGAGAATGCACGGGATATGGATTGATATAATATATAAAAAGAATAATAATTCTCAATACAAAGCTGCTGCTTCAAATCCAAAGTGCTGGCGTGAAGGAAGGTTTCAATAAACATGCGATTAAATTATATACAGGGGGTTGCCCTGTCAGGAGCATAGACACAGAAGATCGCCTTTCGGTCCCCCTCCGCAAGTTGTCATTGAGTCATAGAACTAATAAATTCATGTTAAAACACTATGATTCTCATGTGTGCTCAACAAAGGCCACGAAATTCATATTACCACCATTAGGATTCCCGAAACTCAACATTATTGAAAGCTCGCTTCGATGGATGTGGCAAGGAGGGATTAAAATAACTCAGTTTAATCTCGTGCACTTTCTTGGTAGCCATGATGAATGCTTATAAAGCTTCCGATGCACAGTTCCTTTTAATATTGACAGGAATGTTAAGGGCTTATCAAGATAGGTTGGGAGAATGTGCTCCTTCCCACTACCCCACAACAAAGCGCTCCTGTACACTGATTCCTGATTAAGATAAGGCTGATGATGTCACATAAATCACCCCGCTTCTGCTTCCACAAAGGTAACTTATGATCTTTATCGTTATTGGAAATCAGGAGCAATGCACTACAACAATCGACGTGTATTAATATCCGATATTGTAACCCTGTATAAGTTAGGTTAGCACTATGGAATTGAAAGAAATGTAATTTCAGTGTAATTGTAACAGTCAATAAATTAATCAATTAACCAATCAATACAGTTGCTATAAAGATAGAGGTATTTCACTGTAAACCCAGAAAGCCTCTATTCCACTTTGTTCTTCGCCTCCACACATGAACCATTTAACCTAGTATCATCATCGAGTAGCCTTTCCCGCCCAGAAACGTTTTCCGATTCAAATTTCTTTCAGTGCTTCTCTAAGTAAGCAGTTTCTTCTTATCAAATTTATATTATTATTATTATTATTATTATTATTATTATTATTATTATTATTATTATTATTATTATTATTATTCCTCATTAATAACATTATTCTCCTTTCTCTCACTCTTTCTCATTATTTAACGCAATCCTGGTGTTACAAGCAGGCAATTACAATGATAGTGAAAATCCCTTTACGGCACACGTTGCTTAGAAACAATAACCTAATAAATACAAATACAAAATCGATTTCACTCGATTTTCCACTTGACCGGTTAAATGCCTTCTTTAACACCGTCCTTTTGATACGTCATGCCCCAAATTCCAAAAATTTCTCTTTTATGATAGTCGATTTTTCCATTCATCCTGATACGCCTTCATCTTTAAGGTCAAGAGACACTGTGATATTTAATATTGGCTACTTGTTCTCTATCCTTCATTGCTGAATCGTGGATACTTAGAGAACTAAAAACTAGACGTGCAAATGCAAATTTCATAGTTTAAACGTCTCCTTAATTCGTCCATCAAATTGGTGGTAACCACTATGAAGCAGACACGTGACACGTCGCTGCTACATACATATGCTAGGTCCAAATGAAAGTTAAAGCTGCAAATACTGTCATCTTTGTAATCCCAGTATGGTATAAAGCGATGTTTGCAGGAAAAACATTTGTCACCTCACTTGCGAAATACTTATCGTTTGCCCATTCTCTATATCTACTCTTTTTTCTTTCTTTTTTTTTTTTTTTTCATATTAACTTTACAAGAACTTCTAATATACTTTCTTCACCTCGTCGCACTGTCAAATTTTCCGCTTTATACAGGCTATGCTCCATACGAAACAGGTAGTTCGTTAAGCACTACCTCGACCCTTTCTTCACGAGTGCATAGCTGTTTCTTTCCGTCATTCACACGTGGCACGTCAAACACGTTTCCCAAGTTCACAAATGTCTTACGCACTTCTTTTCTTTCTCTAATAAAACAGCATTAATTGTCTCTAGCAATGCAGATGCATTCTTAGTGCCCTTTTACACAAAAGGATAGATAAAGAATCATTATATTCCACCCAAAAATTCTATACCGAGGTTTCAATGAAAATACATGATTCACAGAACAAAGAAAAGCATTTAAGTACCGTATGTGTGTGTGTGTGTGTGTGTGTGTGTGTGTGTGTGTGTGTGTGTGTGAGAGAGAGAGAGAGAGACAGACAGACAGACAGACCGACAGACAGACCGACAGACAGACCGACAGACAGACAGAGAGAGGACGACATAACTCAAAAAGAACGTCGGATAAATAAGTACCAAAGATGCAGAGTTTCAAGATAATCTCCCCACCATTTAAAAGTGTTAGTTTTCTTTTTATTTTCTCAAATGCGGATACAGATACTTCGATTAAAATACCAAATGTGTAAGGTATTTGCACGCAAAATTAAAATATATCTTGATTTTTCTGCGAATAATTTTTCATTCTGAATTAATGTTTATTTTGTATAAATGGTAAACCATAAGAGAGACGTAAATCTCTACTTCATGGAAGTCCTGATCTCGTTAAAACACAAAAATCGTGTCATTAATCATTTCCGAGATATTGATTACTCTTGGCTTGAAATGCCCAATACTTCCATAGCTTTAAATGCTTGTTTACCATTGTTCTTTTCTTCTTCTTCTTCTTCTTCTTCTTCTTCTTCTTCTTCTTCTTCTTCTTCCTCTTCTTCTTCTTCTTCCTCTTCTTCTTCTTCTTCTTCTTCTTCTTCTTCTTCTTCTTCTTTCCCTTTCTTTCTTTTCTCGGGATGTTGGGCTAAGAGCATGGAGTTTTAAAGCCAGCATATAGCTTCCCCTTTGTACCTACATACAACGAAACGTGTAATCAAAGAATTTCTGCAAACTCGTAACCCGATTAACATAAAGCAGATGGAAAAATAAGAACAGTTTGTAGGAGAAATATGAAAATAATAGTGGGTATACAAAGCCATGCGAATGAGACCGTACTCTTTTCAATTCATCTTCAATTTTCCATGGTTATGTCAAAAGATAAAAATAAATAAACAGATAAAATAAATAATGATGTGTTACATTTCCATGATTTTCCCTACTCTCTATTGTTTATTAGTGTGAATATAAACTATTTCTCTGAAAGATTATTTCTCTCTTTACTTTAATTTAATCGAGATAAATATTCATATAAATAGTCACATTTCACATTTCCTTATATATATAAAGAGAATAGTGATAGTCGAATGTTTAAAAACTGGACGCTATAAAATTTCATACTCTTTCCATGCAGTCCCTAGAAACAACTGACCATCCACTTGACTGGGCAACTCACGGAATAGTTTGAGTGACCTTAATTTTTTTATCTGCTAAGCATACAATTATCAATGTAAGGCCCTGAGCGGGCTGCGCTCAGAGAACACCACTTGCCCAGGCCTGCTTTAAAATAATGTTGTAGTACTGAAGAGTTCCAGCCATTACTAACGGACATCTAGAAAATGTTTCATGCCACAAGAAAGTTATTTGAAATAAATGTGTTTGTTTCAAAGAAATCTACCTTCTTTATGTGGTACGTTTTCGTCTATCGCTTAACGTTTACCAGTTATAAAATATACAAAATTCCGAACGAAGAGGACTTCCCAGAAAATTCAAGATATATTTTGCATTTGTCTTGAAAATACCTTAATAAAGTTACATCCAGTTTTTAAGAAAAAAAAATATGGAAAAATATTCCATGCAAAGGGTAGTTCAGGTTGGTTGGGTTTTATGGTGGACGAAGCGGCGCTGGGGTGGGTTTCCTCCGGGTTCTCCAGTTTCCCCGGCATCTCATTACACCGCTGCTCCATCTTCATTCCATGTATCATCAGTGTCACCGCCTGCGGTTCCGTGTGTAGTAAAAGCGGGCGTTAAATACTACAAAACAAGGTTGCGTGGTTTCCTTGAAAATGTTCGTGTCGCTTTCCTGGAAAATGCTGAACCTAAATACAAAGTTCCATTTTAACCGATTTTTCATTTCTGAGTTACGCTGTTTACACACACACACACACACACACACACACACACACACACACACACACACACACACACACACACACACACACACACACACACAACACACAACACACATACACCTTTTCCTAAATTTTTGGGGATTCGAGAGATCTCAAAACATGTATTTCTAGTGAATTCTGTACATCGAATGTTTAGTAGAATGCAATACCTCCTTTGTTTAATATGCGTAATAGAGTTAATAATAATAATAATAATAATAATAATAATAATAATAATAATAATAATAATAATAATAATAATAATAATAATAATAATAATAATAATAATAATAATAATAATAATAATAATAATAATAATAATAAATAATAATAATAAATAATAATAATAATAATAATAATAATAATAATAATAATAAGAAGAAGAAGAAGAAGAAGAAGAAGAAGAAGAACAACAACAACAACAACAACAACACTAATAACGCAGAATCCAAGGTCTGAGCAAAGCACACTTTTCTCATAGCCGCAACTGTACCTTGCAGTGTCCCCCTGTTTTGTGTAAGGATTCAGTTTCGTCTCTTCCGCTGCATTCATCCAGCTCTTGTACCCTACCCACCTACTTTCACAATCGCATATCTCTCCTTTCAGTTGTCTTCTTTTCAGCAAGTACCTACCTTACATCAGGTGTAGGGACAATGGCATCTGCCGGTGTAGGAGCACATAATGGTACGCGACGGACAATGGCGGGCTTCAAGACTGCCGTAAAGTAATGCTTCGGCAGATAAAAGCGTTAGTTACTTGGTAGCACCACTTTTGTTCGCAAGGAGGAAGCTGCAGAGGGGACAGCTGTGTGTAGAATAAACCAAGTTTCTACAGAATCCTGATACTGGATTACCATGTTTTGAAAGCTTGTTTCTTCAGCCATGAATTTCCTTACACATTACAAATAATCTCCAAAAATATAATAGGGCAAGAAAGTAATAAAAATTCGAGTATCCCACTTGCTATTGACCTTCGGAGAATATGTTACATAAAGAAAGTTCATAAGCAAGACAAACAACTACAAAAATCATATGGCAAATGACTTCCTCTACCCATTTTTCTACAAACTGTTTTTACAAAAGCATAGTAAAGGTCTTAAGTCACGGACTTGGAACGGGAAGTCTGCGGTTCAAATCCCACCAGAACTGTCCTTCATGATAGGTTCTTTCCAGATTCCCCTCTTAACTAGCAAATGGCGGGGAGATATCTTAAGCTGCTTGTAATGTTTTCTCCCTAACTTTTCTTTCCCAATTGTTATTTCAGGCATCACCAGTGTTACCACCTGTGGTGCCATATGTAGTAAGAATGCGCGTTAAACACTACAAAAAAGAATACAAAATCGTATTTTTCTAACTACTTCATGCTAATCAAATTAAGAGGTAGAAAAGGTTCGTCGATATATGTTGACTTCCCCAGTCTTTTGTAAGGCATCAGGAAAAACAAAAGAATGATGACCAACCATATAAAAAATGTATTGGAAAATTCAAGCCAAGAGCAACGAATATTTAAGTATCGTAGCAAGTTTCTCCCCCCAAACTCCTTCTCTCACCCTCTCGCTCTCGCTCTAAAAGTGGTTTGGGAGTGAGGATTTACATCTTTGGAAGATGCTGAAATTAAACAGGTAACAAATTGATTTATCCGACTTTTCTGTTATTGCAAAAGGTAAGATTACGTATTAAGTTTAGAAAACTATGTATATTTGTAGGTAATCACTAGTTCCCCGGTTCGAATATGAGTACTTTTTTTCCCCTCTGAATACTCCCATCCTGAGATTGCAATATCAGGTAGAGGTCTGCACGGGCTCGGGCCGAGCCCTCGGGCTTAGGCCCTGCCCGGCCCGCGGGCCGTGTTCGGGCCTAATTTGGAAAATGTTTGTCGGGCTCGGGCCGGGCCCGGGCTTGAAAATTAAGAGAAACAAAATAATGTAGTATATATTTTTCCGAGGATAGCACAATTATCACAGCATTCCATTACTAGGAATTCTATATGATTATTTTGCGGAAAGGTTACAAATAACAGTGATGATAATAACAATAATAATGGCATAATCATAGTAAAATTAAATAATCGGGCAGGGCCGGGCTCGGGCCCGGGCACTATAACCTCTTCTCGGGCTCGGGCTTGGTTGAGTCCGGGCCGGGCCGGGCCGGGCCGGGCTGAACCTAAGAATGTCGGCCCGTGCAGGCCTCTAATATCAGGTAACACTCTACGCTTTGAACCCTGTCTCATTTTAGCGATCATTGCTCATCACTTCACCGATACTAATGGAAACGGTTTTAATATGCATTTTGTCGTAGTTTTATAGGTGGCCGAGACGAAGATCAACTGTTTAGAAAGTTTGTATGTAATAGCTTTCATTGGTTATTTGTGAGTATGAAACAAATGCGAGTGGTGACTGAAGAGACGACACAGACAGGCGATAACTTATGGAACACAGACTATCAATAGGTAAACTCAGCTGCATGTTGGAAATATAGATTTGTGTAAACCGCGCTGCAACACGTCGTGAGACTTGGAAATATTCTGCTCTCCTAATGCGCTCAGTCATTTTCCCATGACTACAAGGAAGCTTAAGCAATAGCCACATCTTTAAAACGTGGATCGCTATGAGCTTGCGTTGAAATTCCATATTCTTAATGGAATGAATGGCGAATCAGCACTTCAGAAGCTTATAAAAGTACCTATTGAAGATCAAGTCAATATTAAGGTATATCTCGGTATTGTTTAATGTCACAAACATTTTGACAAACATTCTATTTTAACGAGAATTACGTTTATTGTGTACGAGCATTTATCAACTTAACAGATTCACAAAATTAAGCGACAACGAAGAGGACTTCACAGGGCATTCGCAAAAAAAGTTTAGATATAGAGTTTATAAGTCATGTAAATATTTTAAACGTGTGATATTTCAATCAAATCGATATTTTCAGAAACTAAAAGCTAATAAAAATGTCTCATGTAGAAGATTTTATTGAAAAACCTTCATGTGGCTTCCTTGAAAAATGTGAACTTAAATACCAAATTTGGAATTTGTATGACATTTCGAGTTACGCTGTTCAGAGACTCACACCGAACCTTTTTCTGAAAATGCTTTATTTTTAATTAAGGGGTCTCCAAAACGAGTGCTAACGAATTTCTACGTAATATAGATAAGGTAGAGAAAGTAAAACCAAGAGCACCTATCTGTGGCTGCTAAAGTGTATTTTTAAAATATTTCAACTGTTTAACTTCTGAAGTGAAGATCAAACTTTTTTCTGTTGTTTGAACTGCACCTGTAATCCATGTATGCCATTCAGTGTTAGTACATCGCCGAACTACTTTATGCATATTCAACTGCAGGTGATTTCAACGAGTGATACCTCACGGTATAGAAGACTATAAATATGCCGTTTCTCTTTGCATAGAATATTTATAAGTAAGCTGGCTGGCTGCTTCCTCTATTCTTTGTGGAAAGCAATTTGTAGACTCTGGGATTGAAATGCATCGTGCTTCTGTTGAATAAAATATGTTTGTTTTTTAGAGCGAGCGAGTGAACGAAAGTAAGAGGGTAACAAAGTTACACTGAAATCCGTATCGGAGCATTCGCCAATGTCCCGAGGGCACACGGTGCTGTGGTCTGGGAGCCAGGTGGAGTTTGGTGGTAAGGGAACAAGGTGTCCGCAAGTGTTGCGAGCTAAACTGGGCTACGGTCCTCAACTCTAAATCAACTATACTCAGCATCACTGTCTTCATTAACTGTTGTGTTGTGCTTGATATCATTTATTATTAAAACTCTTCGGTTCTATTTAAGCAGTATTCTGTATTTCTACTCTGCTGAGTAGAAAAGATCGTACATTACGTCAAGAGAGGGGAGGGCAGAGTGAAAGCCTAGGAATTTCGCTACAAGTACCTACCCTGAATTCTAAGTAAAGCATGTGCTGTATGAGAAAAATATAAGATTGCATAAATTCGTGTACATATAATGAAAGACGAACTTTTGACAGTTTTAGTCCAATCAATGTTTTGAAAATAGATGTGGTTATGTAGAATGAGCAAGGCTGGTTAAATGATAGGATAGGTTGGTTAGGTTAGGAGGAGGCCCCCTAATCACAGGAGCTCAAACACCGCACCTAGGCCATCTCATCTTACGTGACTTCTGGGAGGAGAGACCCAAAGGGCGACTGCATTCGGACGATGCGCGCTAGCAAGGATGGGGTCCATAACGATTCCAGTGCCACGACACTGGCGTGAGTCATCAACGGGCGACCCCGGTCATCCAACCGCCTGGAAGAAATCCTTTACACGGTGCAAACTCCACCATTCCTATCGACCAGGTGAAACCACGATAAAGCCCATGGTCAAAGTGGGCATCACACTCGGCATCTAAGACAGGAAGTACAACATAGTATTTATTACGACAGTTTTGAACTTTGTCAGAAGTTTCGCGTCATTTCGGCATATTTAAGGATCAATGACGACAGGGCAGATATTAAATTAAAATTAATCCCTCTAAGTGATAGATACCAATTCCTGAAGCGATTAGTCGCGGTCATCTCCTCTATTAACTCGACTGCAAATTTCAAACCATTGCACCGCTCCGCACTTCCTTGGATCCGTCCCAACCTCGCCCTGCACTGTTTAATTACTTCACCAAGTTTCTCTCTCTCTCTCTCTTTCTCTCTCTCTCTCTCTCCAAAAAAGAAACGCGTTCACAGCAGAACTGCAAAAACGTCTCTTCAGATAGAGGGTGTAACAGCTGGAGTTTCGATAAATAACTCTTAGCAAACTGCCAACTCGAGAAACCGAAAATTCACTGATTTCTTGCTAAAATAAATTGCTATGTATAATGGAGCTCATACAATATTCATTATATGCAAATTAGAAACTCCTATAAAAGTTACTTCACTCAAAACAACTACACCAAACAAAATACTCGTAGTTAGTCAAATTTAAAATATCACAAAATTGTTTTAAGGGAACTAACTTGTAACAATTATCGAAAATTCTGAAAAGATATACTTTAGTTGCGGCAATCTAGTTTAGTGCTTAGGAGATATAGTGGTAAAAACATTAAAAACCTTAAAGTACCAGCCAACACAGGAAAAGCAATTTAGAAGTTTCAAGTCACCTCTCTACATTTAAAAATAATTTCTGTCCTGATTACTTTTTAATTTCTTGTTTTCACTCAAATTGCACCTTATGGTGCAAACTGTTACAATTGCTTCCAAAACTTCACCAAAGACTCTTAAGTTAATTTAAAATAAAATTTATTGCTGAAATCTTTAAAAAATCAGGTACGCGCTTTTAGAAATACAATTAGCTTGAAAGCGTAAAAATCAAGAAATGTGTAATTTATGATTTTTTATAAAGAAATTAATGTTTTACTTGCAAAATGTGATGGGTTTGCAAGACAGATATGTATGCAATTAAAATATGAAATGCGATCCCAGAATTTTGAAAGCTGAAACGCAAGTGTTAACGTAGATCATTAATAAAAAGCAGAAAAGTTTTTCCTTCCTCAGGAACTAGTCAAGAAATTCATCATTGTTTAATTCAGGGGGCCTCAAAATATATTTCCGATGAAATCTCGACATCGAGATTTTGGGTCGAATACAGTACTTATTTGAGTGAAGTAACTTTTATAGGAGTTTCTAATTTGCATATAATGAATACTGTATGAGGAAGAGTTTGTAAGAATAGTAAACTACAAGAGTAGAGAAAATCATGTGAGTGCAACACATAGGATCTTTTTATTAATTTCTAGAAACCATGTACAATAAATAGTTTACACCATTAGATTGCAGCTTTGAAGGTTTACTTGGACAATATGTTCGGTTATTGTGTGACCTATTGGAATACTGCATTGTAATAAGTACGGTTATGTCAATGTTTGACACAATTTATTTTGAGAAAAGGTTGGTTTTTAGAATTACCGAATTATTCGTTTCCGATACATTTACACGAATACCTACTACGAAATGCAAACTTGCAACTGAGCACTCTTGGTTTGTGGCCTGTATTGTTGAGCAACAAATTATTGTTAACAAAGCAGTGCACCACAGGAAAACAACCTTGCTTGCGCGGACGCTATTTAAAGGGAAGTTGCCCCAGATTGTATGCGGGCTCTAAACAACCCCCGTCGACAAACCGCATCATGTGCTGTATAATTTAGGGGCCGCTGCTCTTCCTAAGGAATGTAAGCAGCTGCCTACCGCCTGTTTTACCTGCAGGGCGCCTGTTGCTTCGCAAGACCAAGCCCCTTAGTGCAAGAGCGGTGCAGGTTCTTCTTCCGGTGCATCTGCCAGCTGGATTTCCTCTCTTAATCAGTGCTGCACGGGTTTACCTCTTTTATGTGGGCTTTACATTCAATCGCACAGGTGGAATCTGCACTTTTCGCGGACGGAAATGCAAAAGTACATGTTTGATTCACTCCATATGTCCTAAAAGCCACACTATTAGTTACTAAGGATGTATTAAATTATTTCATTGCCACAAACTATTTTGCTTTGCATTAAAAACAAGTAATATTATTTTTAAGTTAACAGGAACGCCTCTGAGAGGTTTATGTCAACAACGCTATCTGATATATGTGCTACCACATTGACTGTGAAGATTCTTACCTTACTCTCCATCTTATTCTCTTCCCACCCTCCATCTATAGAGGAAACATCCCCAATATGGCGTAGTCTGGTTATATTTGGTGATATTCCATCTGTTAGTTTGCATTATAGTTCATAAAATATAGCCATGGTAAAGCTACGGTCATAGTTGTTATTGCATCCATTATGTTCCCACAGAAGCCCTTACTCCTGAACTCGTTGCAGGGAAGGCAGACGATAGATTTTAAAACAAGAGTCTGTTTACTGTATTAATCCGTGGACGCCATTCTATTGCCCGTATGTGGGAGGTTTTGTCTTGAATTGTTTTAGAGCATAATATGTAAATATAGTTACCGTTTCTATTTTTATGTTCGCAACACAGTAGTGCATTAAATATACCAGATGGCCCACTTCACCCGGCATTGGGGTAAGTAGATAACCCTTCGTACGTTGAAAGAGTTGCAGAACGCCACGGGGTAAATGCAGACAGTGGTGTGAGTGAACTTTGGTCTGCTTGTAACAGAAGCGAACGGGAACGGATCTCCCCAGGCTTCAACTAACGTGTGCAGCGCGTTATAATAGACAAGAACAGTCTTAGAAAATGTTCCACTTCACTTATAGTGATTTAGATGCTATAGTGTGATTCAGATGCAATATAGAGTATTCTCTGAGTGCAACTTGATTCTAATGCTTTTTTTTTTTTTTTCAGTGCGTAAAAATGTAACACATGCATATTCACTTACAACAATTTTTACATAGTTTCATGGAAGCGTTAACAGCATTTATTTGTCCAAAATTGAAAATATGTAGTAGAACACTTTTGTTATAGTTTTATTTAAATAACATTTTATCATATTATTAAGACTTATCTGCAGGTGAACAGCTGCTAAATAAGTTCCTGTACCATGTTGTTTATTTAATCGGAATGTGATATCTTAGGACATGTACGACTGTACGAATGTAATGTCGCTAAAACTTTAAACCAAGAGAGATGGCTGCGCGGTAATGCGAGTGTCTCGCATTCGGGAGGTTCCGGGTTCGATTCCCGTCGGGCTTGCCACTCTGACCATAGGTTTTTATCGTGGCTTCTCGGGTAAGTAGGCGAATGCTAGGGTGGTACCTCTTCTGCGCTGAATTTCCTGTTTTCATCGTTTCCTAACATCTGTTGAAGGACAAGGCGACGGTGTTTGGGGCCATTCCTTAACTCCTGGGGGCTCGGGGCTTGTGGGCAGGATGACCGGCGTCGGATGCGTTCAGTCTGAAAATGATAGGGACTCCGTCCATGCTTTGCACATCGTTGCCCGGATCTGGTCGCTTCTTGGATCTCCCTCTCATCCCTCCCTTCCAAAGGACACCCTAGAAGCACAAAGGTTCACACTGACCTACTTGCGGTGCTCTAGCCCTCCTACTCCTTGGGTCTGGTATTGAAACTTCCAATCCAATATCTATCTCTTATAACAGAAATTGTAGTTGTTTAAGTTAGAACATGAGATTTGAACCCAGGTATTCCCGAGTGCCAGCTGACGCCATTAAGCTGGGTTAAAACCACTCTCAAATAAGAATTGGTCATTTTAGTCTCTTTGCAATAAATGTCCTATGCAGCAGCGACTACATCCACTTGGTATGTACCACGCACAACGCACACCTTCGTCTGTATTCAATAGAGTAATTTAAGCAGAAGTTATCAATAAATACTCCGGAACATGCACAGAATGGCAACAGAAATAAATAGCATTGGTTTCCAAAGTTTCCGGGCTGGCACCTACCCCACTTCTTCATAAGCCCTCCCTGTATGTTTCTTAAACATGCTTATATTTGAAAACGACGTTGAATAAAAGAGAATACTTCAGTGTTCCCAGAGTTACAATAGGTAACTAATTTTAACCAAACTGGAAGATACATGGGTGAAAGTAGAATGTAAGTTAAAATGCATATATGAAACTAAGCATACATCAGTAAATTTGCAATATGAGACTGCTGCTTCACATCTTAATTGTTGCCTTTTTTCTACAGAATACAAAAACGTTAACTACAGCAATAGCGAAAGTCATAAGAGCATGATGCATTTAACACGAATCCTTATGTTACTGTGGCAAACGTGTTCTATAAACAGAAATAAGTATATTCCATAAAGAAACTTAGCTATGTGTAATTAAATTAATATGTATCTAATTTATGCACTGACAATGTCAGAACACATTTATTAAAGCTCTTACTTCTATGTTTATCACATTACGTGTTTCCATTTTCTCCTAAGTGAGATGCTTTTGCCTCCTTTGCTGAATTATCCGAAATGTATAAAACCAGAAATAGCATTTTTGAAGGATGAATGAAGGGAGACTGTCAAAACTAGTAACAGAATATGAATTATCTTCAATAACATCACGAGTGTTGATAGCTTTTCAGTAATTTAATTGAGGTTAACGAATACTTGTCATAAGTATTTCGAGGCCGAAGTTTGAAAGCTGAATTATAGTACCCAAGAAAAATTGTAAGGAAGATGGGAATTTGGTAAATAATTACAAGGTCAGAACAAAGACATTTTTGTACTTTAGCACAATCACTAAAGTGGTTTATCCGATTCCATACCGAGTTTTTGTTTCTTTTTGTATTTTGCGATGTCAGATCTTGTGCCGCTTCTTTTATATTTTGAGTTTGAAGAACATCAAATCTCACCCTTTTTACAGCTTGTACCAATCGCCCATGTTCTTCTTCCTCTATGTATCCTTGTCATATGGAGGATATATACCTCCCAGGACTTAGACTCGCCTACCACCTAGGCGGCCCGGGTTCGATCCCAGGGACCCGCATGTGGTATTCGTGGTGGACGAAGCGGCGTCAGGGCGGGTTTTCTCCGGGTACTCCGGTTTCCCCCGCCATCTCATTCCACCGGTGCTCCATCTTCATGTACCATCAGTGTCACCGCCTGCGGTGCCGTAGTAGTAAAAGCGGGCGTTAAACACTACAACAGGACTTAGAAGTCAGTGTCTGGAATGGGATTTCTTTTGAGGAGCAGATGAACTCTGGCAGTATCCAGGATCAGTGATCAGCCCCATGCGAGAATGAAGAAGGGGATGATATAAAATGACGGTGAAATGGATGACAGAAACGGTGGTTGTGATGCAGTTAATGGAATGAATGCCAAGGGAAACCGGAGAAGGTGCGCGCAGCCGCCGCTTTGTCCACCACTGTTCGGTCTCATGGGATGGAATCCGGGCGGCCTTGGTGAAAAGCGAGCGGTCTAACCACTCGGCCACGGCGTCGTCACCGCCAATGTGAACAAAAAAATGAATGAGAACAAGCTTTCCAGGTACCTAGTCGAATAAATATACCGGAATAAAAAGATGAACGTAGGAGGGGAAAAAGTTATTAGTTTCTAAGCACCTGCTTTACAACTGGTCGATTAGGTTCGATTCTGATTGTTGAATAAGGCATCAATGGGATAGTATTATCGTGTTGCTCAAATGGTTAATATGCGCTTTATCTTTGTCAATAGAGACCTCTCAGATAATGCATTGATTATATTCGGAAGTTGCCGACAGTTTACATTGTACTAATGCGTGCATCACTTGCCAATGAATGCAAAGAAATCACAAATGGAAGAAGATATCAACTCCACGTGCAGTAAAACACTACGCTGCAGCGTCTTCGCTGTTCTCTCTCTCAGTCGTACAGTCCCAACAAATAACGTGTTATGTTTTTAAGTATACGGAAGCCAATAAAATAGGGAAGGAACCTATCATTGAGACTGCTTAAACAGACAGCCAGTGGAGTTGCGCGGAGTCTTCCCATAACGTCAAAAAGAAGGGGAACAGAAAACCAAAGTTAGGGAAGGTTGATAGTTTCACCTGTAACGTAGTTCATAGAGAGGTCCATAGGTTTTATAAAGAGGGCAGGCACCAATAGTGCTAGAATTGCTGAAGGAACTTCAAACCGTGTGCGATTTTCCTTCCAAAAGGGATTAGCCTAGACAGTTATTAGTGAAGTTAGATTTTTGTTTTCGGACGTTAAATAAGAGACACGTGATTATGGAATCAGCAAGGATTGTGGCATGAAGATATCAGTACTAGTAGGCTAAACTATTTCAGGTAGGAAGAATATGATACAGGTTATAGATGAGTCTTGGTGCAATACTCATGTTGTGAGAAAAGGTTGGGATGACGGCAGTTGCTCTTGCTGCCTTCCAGCCCCTGTGTCACGTGAAAAAAAGAATGATTGCATGCAGGCAGTAGACAGGGCTGGATTGACGGCTGCTTATATTTGTCCTCTAAAATCCTTGGCTGATTTATATCACGAGATGAATGCCGACATATTTAAGCCTCGTTCAAGAACACACTTTTAGAAAATATTCCTCCTAAGTGTATTATTGTGTTAGATAATGCTAGTTATCATTCCCGGCTAAAGATAAAAATTCCCCCTATATGCAGCAGAAAGAACGAAATGATCAGATTCATGGAAGAGCATAATTTAGAGTTACCAGTGCAGTTCCTATAAATATGGTTTGATATTATTAGCATTGGTAGTACTCTTGTTGCACTTAATAATAACCTTCCTAACGTTATTCACTGCTACTCTAAGAAATAAATGTGACGTGCATACTTACTTGGAGAAAACGTGGCAACGTTGCTTTCTGCGACACTGAATACCCGCAATCCTACCGCACCCTTTGATGCCGCGAGGGTAACCATTTGGGTAGCACGATAATACATTGGCTGAAAGACGCTCGAAATAATTATCAGAGAACATGGCGAAGACGGAGAGACGAGTTTGATCAATGGGGCGGAACACATCTTGAAAAATGTCCAAACCTTGATGACGACGATGATGATAGCGACGAAAACGTACTATCTGATTAAATGGTTATGCTCATATCCCGTAGGTACATTTGAATGAACAAGCCAAGCCGCCACTGAGAGGTATACCATCAATAACCATTTTATCTTGGACACACACACACACACACACACACACACACACACAGCTATGCCGTGAGACATAGCCCGGTGCTGCCATAACTTAGCGGCAGATGTTCCGAGTATCTTAGTGAGATTTCGTCACGGATCGTTGTATGCTATCACGTGTGATGTAGTACTAGCCAGAATTCAACAAGTCGCATCGCGTCACTACGTCATATGGACATTTATTTTGCGTTCTACAAATTACAACTACAAGCGTTTTGGAGATCGAAAACAACATAGAGTCGATCAATTACTTGAAGATATCAAATTCTCGCGGAGAACAGCTGTATAAAACGTTGTGCTCATTTTGCATTCCACTTAACAATTGTTATTTATATTTCATTGGAAGTACAGGTTTTTGATTCAAAAAATAGGTTTAAAATCTGATGTGTTGCACTCACATGGCTTTCTCTACTCTTGTACTAACTATTCTTACAAACTCTTATTCCTATATCTTCTTCATGTTAGTCGAGATATACATTTACAGAAATTATCTTATTGTTAATTTTCTTGTAGGTGCAAGGGAGTACAGTAGGCTCTGAGCGATAGTCAAATCTTTTAAAGCTAGTCGCTATATGAAGTCTTTGAAATTCTGTTCTCTTTGCACGGCCAAGAGACGAAAATTCGAATAACGACCTTCCATTTGAAACAAGTTTGGGTACACTAGAATCCCGATAACTCGACAACCTTTTTTATTTAAATTCTTTTTGTTTTTTATCATTTGTCTTGACTAATAATTGCCGTAATGTATTATACGGTACAAATAGTAGGTATAGATACATTTTAATTAGTACCTATGCGTACACTATCGACAGCATTCTCCCTGGATATCTAGTCGGAACATAAGCAGCCGCAAACAATTGTCACGAAACCAAAAGCTTGCCCCTAATAATGTGGATACAGAGCACAAACGTTTATTAGGAAGGCTTGAAGGTTTATTGCTTTATTCACTACAAGAGTTGCTAATGAAGAATTGCTAATGGTTTATGATCGAGTTCACTTTGGTATCTGTAAGATCAAAGGGGTGTCAGGTTCTCTCTCCAACTTCAGTGTAGTACATAAACACGTGTGCGTGATCAAGTACAGTGTCCGTTCGCTTATTATCAGCAGTGTCTTGTTTGTTTCAAGGAAGGAAACGGAGGAGTTACCCCCGTCATCAATTTGCATGATGTCACTAATTCAGATCCTGGCAAGGTCATTCGCCATGTTTAAAAATACCCCTGTACTTTCAGTTACGTATTTCTGGTTACAGTATAGCTTCCAATATTTCAGGTTTAGTGTTAGTGTCATGTTGAGTTGTTTGTACCAATGAAAATGTCAGACGAGAAGAAAAGGCAAATTAACTTGACAATCCACAAAGGACATGTGCTGGTCTATTAAATCCAAATGCTTTTTGTGAGATCTGTTTAATTATGAATAACAATAGAATTTGAACCTTGTCTGTGAATTGTCTGTCGGTGTTAAATTTAATAAACTTCAAAACTGTAAGAGATCCTCTAAAAATCACTACAGCAATACTGCAAATATTTTAAAAATATATCTTTACCTTGTGTCGGATAAGAATCAAAACGCCAATAATTTCCGAAATTTTTACTGCTGATTTTTCTAATTTTTAAACAATACCTTTGAACTGTTGAATGAACATGTTTTGTTACTCCTGAGTCCATACAAACATTATGCAGTATAAGGTAGGCAAGTACAAAACAGTTGATTGTTTAAGCCTTCTGAATGCTCGTGTATGTATGTATGTAGGTAGGTACCTACATTAGAATATGTATTGAAATATGTCTGCCAATAGTCTCGTGATTAACAGAAAGTAAACAGAATACAAGACCTTCTATGAACAATTTGTAGAATATGAGAATAAATGAGAATAGGTATAGCATGTTGAATGATAGGTACACATCAAAATTTTAATCAATATAGAATACCTTTATACGCCCAAACACGAGATTTTCTCTCGTATGACCAACTAAATTATGCACTGTGGATTGAGCTATTGGTCCCTCTTACTTTCTCTACTACATATAGAAATGTAGTAGAGAAAAAAATTGATATCGAGATTTTACCGGAAATATGTGTTTTAACACCCCTTGATAAAGCATTATTAGAAAACGCCCGCTCGCGCGTGCATGTGTACTGTGTCTGAGTGTGAGGGAAAGAGAGAGACAGCAGTATAACTCAAAAACGAAAAGTTAAAAATACCAAACTTGGTATTTTGGTAACTTCATTTTCTTATATAGATGCGACATAAAGATTTTCAAGGAACCCCCCCCCCCACAAGCCCAGACTACCTTTTACATGCAACATTTAAAAAAAAAAATTTGATTTTATTAAAAATGGCTCTAACTAGTAAGTGAGTGAGTGCGTGAGTGAGTGATTGGGTGAGTGAGTGAGTGGGTGAGTGAGTGAATGAGTGAGTGAGTGGGTGAGTGAGTGAGTGCGTGAGTGAGTGAGTGAGTGAGTGAGTGGGTGAGTGAGTGAGTGGGTGAGTGAGTGGGTGAGTGAGTGAGTGGGTGAGTGAGTGAGTGGGTGAGTGCGTGAGTGAGTGAGTGAGTGGGTGAGTGAGTGGGTGAGTGAGTGAGTGAGTGAGTGGGTGAGTGAGTGGGTGAGTGAGTGAGTGGGTGAGTGAGTGAGTGGGTGAGTGAGTGGGTGAGTGAGTGAGTGAGTGAGTGAGTGGGTGAGTGAGTGGGTGAGTGAGTGGGTGAGTGAGTGAGTGGGTGAGTGAGTGAGTGGGTGAGTGCGTGAGTGAGTGAGTGGGTGAGTGAGTGGGTGAGTGAGTGAGTGGGTGAGTGAGTGGGTGAGTGAGTGGGTGAGTGAGTGAGTGAGTGAGTGGGTGAGTGAGTGGGTGAGTGAGTGGGTGAGTGAGTGAGTGAGTGAGTGAGTGGGTGAGTGAGTGGGTGAGTGAGTGAGTGAGTGGGTGAGTGAGTGAGTGAGTGAATGAGTGAGTGAGTGGGTGAGTGAGTGGGTGAGTGCGTGAGTGAGTGAGTGAGTGGGTGAGTGAGTGGGTGAGTGAGTGAGTGAGTGGGTGAGTGAGTGGGTGAGTGAGTGAGTGAGTGAGTGAGTGGGTGAGTGAGTGAGTGGGTGAGTGAGTGAGTGGGTGAGTGCGTGAGTGAGTGATTGGGTGAGTGAGTGAGTGGGTGAGTGAGTGAGTGGGTGAGTGAGTGAGTGGGTGAGTGAGTGAGTGAGTGAGTGCGTGAGTGAGTGATTGGGTGAGTGAGTGGGTGAGTGAGTGAGTGAGTGAGTGAGTGGGTGAGTGGGTGAGTGAGTGGGTGAGTGAGTGAGTGGGTGAGTGAGTGAGTGCGTGAATGAGTGGGTGAGTGAGCGAGTGAGTGAGTGAGTAAGTGAGTGAGTGAGTGGGGTTTAAGGGCAGATTGACAACAGGATCTTTTGGGCCCAGGCTCTAACAATTTTGATTAAAATATCGTAAGTTTAACTCATTTTTAGACAAATGAAATGCATATCTTGAATTTCCTGAGGATGCCCTCAGAAGCACTCTGCAATCTGGGTGACTTTCGCATCACTACTAAGCCGTAAAAGATAGACAAAATCTTACCACACAAAAATGAAGATCTCGTTAAAACATACAATTTATGTGTAGTTCATTTTTTCCCCCTTGTAGAGTGAACCATTTCGGAGACATTCTTTGTTATTTGCCTGAATTCTGTAATACTTATACTTTTTCCAAATGAGGGTCGCCATTCATTGTTTATCTCTTGGCCAAGCAAAGAGAACTGAAATTCAAACCCATTACATAGCGACCAGTTTTAAAAGATTTGACTCGCTTAAAACCTAAGTATTCCCATATTCTCCTTGCACCTACTAGAAAATTGGAAATAAGATAATTTCGGCAAGTGTTTATCTCAATTAATATGCAGTAGATAGAGCAATAAGCGTTTGTAAGAGTAGTTAGTACAAGAGTGGAGAGAAAGTCATGTGAGTGCGACACATCAGATTCCCCGACTCCATATCTGGTACAATTTTCTGACCTTAAGCTACGCATAGTTGGTCTGAAAGAACAACGGTTTTAAATTAATCCTATAATGTGGTTAACTAGAAATCCCAAGATTAAAAATTAGTTGCATCATTGGAAGCCATGTTTAACTGCGCACAGCTGAAAATTGAAACCTTTCAAAACAGCCGATATTTATGTCTTTATAATTATGTACATCTTAAATTTTTATTCATTATAATATGAGGAGGTGCGTTCACAAGACAGTTTAAAAATCCCTCAACACCTGGCAAGCTTTTCAAAACCGTTCTTCTCGCTTATTCTTTTTTCCTAAGCTTTTGGAGCTTTAAAAATGTTCCACGCGGTATTTCTCCAATTTGATTAAAAAATTAAAAGAACTGCTAGTAGCTATAATGTCGGAATTGTGATACAGATATGGCAGGATACATTTTAGAACATTCAGTCACATTTGAAAAAAAAATATGCTATTACAAAGTTAATATTTTTCTTTAAAACTAAATCAGCAAAGGATCTATTTCCAAAATTTTCTGTGATGATAATAATATGCATCGAAATACATATTTACATTAATGAAAATATTATTCTTGGTAATACGGAGCCATTTTAGAACATTTTAAAAAATGTATCAAATAAGAAATTCTTTAAAACTCAAGAGGTTCGGCAATGAAAGGTTCTATGCACACTATAACGTAAGTGTAACTCGTATAAATAAAAAAAGGTTCATTACTGTATAATTTAGACATTGAAATTACCCTAGGGCATGGTCGGTCTGGGTGGCTCTGTCGGTTAGACGCTGGCCTACTGATCCCAAGATCGCGGGTTCAAATTCGGCCCAGACCGATGATTTTTAAGTGTGCTTAAAAACGACTAGATTTACTAGCAGTAAAAGAACTGCCGCAGGACAAAAATCCGGCACACCGGCGACGCTGATGTGATCCTGGCAATTGACAGCGTCGTTAAGCAACACAATAATTAAATCTCTAGGGCATGACACCTTAGAGTAAATGAGATTGTCTTAAGAGTATGCAGGCAGGCATGCATGTATCAAATGAGAGAAGTTCTATAATTGCACATTTTAATTTGTTACTTACGTTGATGTATAAACAGGAGTAAAACATCTGAAGTTTCTTGTTACATTTGTGATTAATTTAGCCTATGCAGTAACAGAAGTTTAATCAGCAAGCTACTCTTCTTTTTCTGAAACAACTGCCGTATCTCGATACGCTTAACTTGGAATACATTTGCGTTAACGGACAAGAAGTTCGTTTGTTGTTACACCGGAAGCTGAATAATCACTGGCACCAAAAAACTCATGTTAACACCGCGTGAGAGAGATTAATGTAACTTTAATTTACGACCGCATAATAACAATGATTCCTATTAACAAATAACAGCAGAGCGCTGGTGTAACTGGTTGTTGCCAGTCAAGATGATATCTTGTTCTTTACTGCCTTGAGAATATGCAAAGTGTCGTTTGAAGTTGCTCTCATTCCGAACAAGGTCATGTATTCAGGGACAGTATGGAACACTAGGCTTTTGCGTCTTAAGGTAGGCTGACACTTAGACGCGCGGCGCAGAGCGGCCTGTCGCGTCGAACAGAACCAGCTCTCCAGGTTTGTCAACACGTACGATAATTATATTATGGGGCCATACGATAATTTGAATGTCGGTTGTCAACCCGTACGATAGTTATGAGGGAGTACGATAATTTCGATACCGGCGAAATATCATTTTCACTGGTTTGTCACACCAGTGAAATAAAATTAATTACAAATAGCGACACCACTTTTGCCCTCATGGCCTGTCTCCACCCCTCTAAGGCAACCATTTCATATCCTACTAATCCTTCTACCCTTTATCCTCTTGTTGCCAGTGTGCCCAGATCTGGTAATCTCAATGAAGAAGGCACTGTTCAGAAAATTGATGATCAATGGAGAAAACTCGGAATAAGTGATATTCCGTGTGAAATAAACAACATGCCTGAACCTGGGAGTTTCTGGAGTGCTGTTAAACACATGTAACTTTGGTGGAAATACTGATTTTAAAGAACTGGCGGAGTTCGCATTATCAGTGATTTCATTGTCTCACAGAAACACTTCTTGTGAAAGAGCTTTTTCCAAACTAGGTTTAATGAAAACCAAAATTAAAAACAGATTGGCGCTAGATACGGTAGATGGACTTACTCGGTCGTCTCAGCTTATGAAGGAATGTGGTGGGTCCGAAAATCTGCAAGTCGCCGAGAAGATGTTAAAGCTTATCTCAACAACAAATTTGTATAATGCTGCAGCAGTTGAGGAAGAAGATGAACTTTCAGATGAATAGTGCGAGAAACATAAGTACTAAAGTTGTAATACTAATTGAGGCCATCAATCTTTTTACTGGATACCATAAACATCAATATTACATTTTTATAAGTGTTATGGCGATACACTTATTGTTGTAGCATTTGGTTTATGATGTACGATAATTCTGAATCCAAATCTATAATTTTGAGGGGCCGGTACAATAACTTTACTTTTAAACATTGGCAACCCTGCAACTCAGACGCGCCGCGGAGTTGGTGCGCTAAAGTCAGTCATTGTCAATCAGCACAATAGATCGCATGGCTCTTGCTAGCGCTTATTTGTAAAGAAGCAGAAAAAGAGGAGCGTAGCCAAAATAAAAGATTATCCAACAATTTATACGGTGAATTTTTCACACTGATTATCTTTTGCGTGATGAAGAGAAGTTCAAAATGTGCTTTAGGATGGGCTTAACGAACTTCCAGCAGATATTCCATGTTATTGAGAAACATTTCTCGTAGGTATTACTAATTATTATTATTATTATTATTATTATTATTATTATTATTATTATTATTATTATTATTATTATTATTATTATTATTATTATTATTATTATTATTATTATTATTATTATTATTATTATTATTATCATCATCATCATCATCATCATCATCATCATCATTATTTCACATTTAAGATATTGTAATATGATTTGAAACAATTATGCTGTTTTATACCATAGTAGATAAATTAATTAGATAAATAGAAGCATTTTTAAAAAGATCCTGCGCGAGCGTCTGTGCATATGTGTGTGGGTGTGTATGTGTTTAAGTTCAGTATCTTCCAAGGATGTGACACGAAGATTTAAAAATGAAATCCTCATACTAAATTACTCTTCACACAGAAAAGGGTCAGTTTCTCAAAAATAGTATTATGATTTTGATTAAATTACCACATATTTAAGAAAGTTTCATGACAATTGAAATGTGTACCTTCAATTATTTGGAATTAGCGAAGTCTTCTTCTGAAAGACTTGCATAAATGTTAAACCGTAAGATATAGACAAAAACTTATAACACAAAGAATGTAGATCTCGTCAGAGCATACAAATTAATGTACACTTGTTCAGAAAGGGACATGGCGCCAAAGTTGCTGAATGTGACACATGAAAACACCTGGCTATGCCATGGGACCCGAATGAGCACAGAACCAGAGCTCGGAGTTACAATTGTGGCAGCTGTGGGAAAATCAGGGAACAAGCAGATTGGAATGGCCAACGGTAACGGTGGCTTTTGTCACGGTTACGTCATCATCGTCATCATCACTATTATTTATTAGCGCCCACCCATTTCTTCATACTCAGTCTACTCTGAGTGCGTCAATTAGCTCTTAAGCACTCTGAGCACTCTACTCTTAAGCGATAATGGATCATGTGTGTACATTCACGAATAGGATGAACGATAGCGATGATAGATTAAGTGGCAGTTCTTGGCAATGAATGTTACCCGCTATGAAGGTAAAGTCCAGTATCATAGAAATCGGACTTGGTATGCAGTCTGGAAGACACACATGTTACTACCGCTACGCTACCACAAGCTCATTAAAGTGCAGGAAAATTAAGCCCCGATTTCCAGATGCGAGAGCATCTTTTATTGCACATCGTAAGCAACAAAGAAAAATGTAATGTGTTTTTTGCTTAAACCTAAATCTTCAAGGGACCTTGACATTCAGTGTTATGAATATACGTTGAATATGGCATTTTGGAGTCAAAACTTTATAGCGTAGGCTTTTCAGTTTTCAAAAACATATACGCTTTATATGTCTAGGCCATTGGAATTCAGATCTAAAAACATTTAAAGGAATTTAAATGGTATATTATCGTGCGTATAACTAAGCTTTTCTTCAGTTTCTCTCAGATTTGAAAATGTTTCGAACACAAAATTGTAAAATTTACATTTACACACCTGTTTAAAGCTTACAGAGAGAGAATGTTACCCTGCCACATATTTTTTGCCGTAAACGTCAAAGGGAAAATTGAAATAAAATTGTGTTTTCCTTTCTAAAAAATGTTTTCAAATGTTCTTTGTTTGCCTACCTTTTCAGAAATGTTATGTTTACGCATAATATACATAAATTCGTTGATTTACATGCAGTTTATACGCGAGAAATGACGAAGAATGGTTTCAAAATAAGGTTTTCTCCACCGAAATGTGTTTATGCTTTATAAATCATGATGAAATGCGAGTTTACTGGAGAAAGGAATGTTTCCTCGTGTGAAATCCGTCACTGCACAATATATGTGGGAATTCGACCTACTTTAGTATACTATGTGGGGGATATTTGTCGGAATACATTTTAAAAATTAGAATATAATTACTATATATGTATACACTATTTCTATTTTTGTAAGAAATATGCTTCTCTTGGGTAAACTGCAAATGTAGTACGTATTCCCAACCTTAGCTTTGGGTTATCATTTGAAAATCCTGTATTTATTTCTGCACTTCCAATGATCCGTGCTAAATCTCCGGGTATAAATAATATGAGCAAACAGCCCCACACCAACCCTATCTCGCCTTTTCTCCGGGTTACATCCTCCATATATTTCCCCTGTTCTCCTGTGGTGTGGTGTGTCCAGACATTACCTACTGGCATTTTCAATTTACTGCAACCCCTACCCGAGCAAGCGTGTTACTAAATAAAACAAAACACGCTCAAGACCGCGCTCCTTCCATGCGAATTGGGAGAACTAAATTTCCATAACTTCTCTCTCGCTTTTCCGATAAGTGAGAGAGCAAAAAATGGTTATAAAAGCTTGTTCCTTGTTTTATCTTATACTAATCATCGAATGGGAGTAACCGTTTGCTGTGATACCATACTGTGTGATCAAAGCCTGCACATTGCTGATAAAACAATACTGAAAATAAGGCACTATGAGATCGAAATTGTATGTCGCTGCACGGCTATAAACCAGTCATCTTTCTTATCAGACTTCCGAGGTGTGACAGTAGTGTATCTGCTCTCCAACTAGAAGGGCACGAGTTCAAATCTTGATTAGGATGACTTGCCTGGAACAAATATTTTTCTCAGGACTTTGGTAGAATTAGAATTAATTACACACAGAGGGTTGGGAGGTCAACCACCGAAGTTCAACACCGTGCGTAGAAGTTCACAAAGTTACCAACACTGCCATTAACGGACTCTACACTTGATTCTTGCTAAACCATAAATAATTCACATAGTTTACAATATTTTCTGTCGACTTGCTTATTAACCATGGTCATTTATTCTTAACTTTATATAATATATGAATAGCTTCCTAAAGCCTCAATTTGAGATCTATGTTCAAAAGGTTTCCTCCATGCTAGTTCTTTGTTCATTTAAACCAGAACTCCATTGTTGTTTTCCTGAACAGTTAAATAACATTTGGTCCTTCTTACTAAAAACCGACAAAATCCCACCTCCAATTTCTTTTTGGAACTTTGCGATCTCCCTAGTCCTAGTCTCAGCCATTCAGTCCCTTCTCTAACCCTGATATTACAGTTGTCCGAATTCATTCTCTACTAGGACCCATCTAGGGCCTAAAAGTAATGGGTAGACAACAGAAGGGGGACATCTTGCACACTACGGCCTACATAGATCTAATAGATCTATCGCAGGTAACACCCACCGGTAAGAAGGGATGAAGTGAGATAATCACAGGAGACTACAGCCCGTAGGCAGGCCACAGGCGCGCGGAAGTCCGTAATAGATGCACCAGAGTTCGCTGCGCAGCCGCCGTTACCAAGGTCTCGAGTCTAGATAAACGCCCGCTCCGGAGGACAGTGACCAAAACGCCCCCCCCCCCCCCCCCCCCAGAACAACTTTACATAACACATGCATCCGCTCATCTGTCCGGTACTATCATACACCAAGAGCCTGTAAGCACATATGAAAGACGACAAGGGAACGGAATGAAGCGGAAATAATAGAAAGAAAATCGTGGTATGAGAATAAGTAGCCCAGCATTCGACTAAGTGACATGGGGAAACCACGTCAGAGTGCGCAGTCAACAGGTATCGAACTCGCAACCTCTTGGATGCGAGTCGACGCTTTAGCGCGGCACCACCTAGCTCGGTTAGGATCTATCTAAAAAATATTTGTTATTGCATGAAGATACACTCACACTACGATGATTTTGGAGCTGAAGATGTGACCCGCTATATTGAAAGCATGTTGACGCATTATGAAATAGATGGAGGGGGAAGGCATAGGCGGGTCCTAGCGAGATGGTACTCCCCTCTTCATGCCCCTTTTACAAGCAATTTGTTACAGCAACTGCCCCTATAGCCCTTTCATCCTTAACTCACTCCCTTACTCTTCATTTATCGTGTAAATACCTCTAGTCGATCCATCCTTAGCACCGGACTTGGTGTAAACAAAACATTTGGGATCCCTCTGCGATAGCCTCTTATTCGTATCAGCTGAAGTAACTATCATTATCGCATTCAGAACAAAAGAGGAGTGAACGATATCACACAGAATTAAACGCAAGCTAGACGTTTTTTAGTTTTATTATTCATATTATTTACTATTTATAGGTATTGATCAAAAGCTTCAAACTATGTCTAATTAATATACTTCTTGAAGATCCACGGATAATTGCGCATATTTAAAGTAGGTAGGTACAATATACATATGTTGTGGTTTGGTTCCCTGCGCATCGCGGGCTAGTTAATGACCTTATGTGTTAACATCAAATCGGATTCTAAGAGTGTAGCTGATTAGGGGATGTTTTCAAGTACTAGCATTACCATGACTCTTCAACTTGCAAAGTGAGAGGAAGCAGGAAACTTAACTTGACACATTTCTGAATGTAATTTACACTTTTCTTACATTTTAATTCTACTTTTTTGTTTCGTTTTCTTTAACTTAATTAATTTATTTTATTTTACTTGAGCGATCACGGAGCACCGGGACAGTACACAAGGGGTCTGCGAAGCACAGGTTGGGAAACTGTTATAGAGTTGAAGAGTAGTGTTTACGTTGTTACCTAGAATCGGTTAAATCAACTGCGAAACTTCGCCGCTGTAAGCAGCTAATAGCAACTCAGCTAGGCAATATGGCCGGTATCGTTTTATCCATGTAAATTACTGCACATACATACATCGTTTCATTTCGCTTGCAGCCCTCGAACTCGAACCACCTGCCCGAGTGTGACGTAACCCAATTTGACTGCCGCGAATGAAATTCTGGCGTTTGTACGTACACGCGCTCACTGCCTTCTTCACTTGTCGCTATAAATTTGTTCTGTTTTAAACAGAGATTAACCATGGCGGCTGTAGCAAATGCGTACGGCTTGGTGAGTGGCCGGCCACGGAGAACTAATGGATGGCTTTTGTTCTCAAGAAATGTTAGGGGAAAACTTGCGAAATGGGAGAGAGCACAATTTGTTTGTTTTAATCTACAGACGACTGAAAATTCTTTTCTTATTTTAACCAGACAAAGCAAGAACAAAAATAATCAAAACTAGGAACGTACGTAAACAGGAACCAAAAGCTGAATATACGAAAGCGTGTTTTGTTTTCCCACGCACTCAGGGCTCTTAATTTTATTTATATCTATAGGTATGTGTGTACAGAAGAGCAGGTGAGAGAAGTTCTTCTTTGTAGTTTAACTCGAAAAAAATCTTGTCACACTTAAACGACCTTTTCTAACCATTACAGGGTCACCCCTGTTTGTTATTTGGCCGTGAATTCCATTGTTTGGAAAAATAAAAAATGATTTACGGTTAGACGAACAGCACAATATTAAAAAACAGAATTCCTGTGGAAAGAAATCCGAAAACTTTCCTTATTAATTCTTATTTTTTCGAAAGCATTATTTTCTTAATCGCAAGCGAATGTGTGCCATATAGTAATACAAAATGTTACTTCTCTTGTATATGAATCAATAAGCGCAAACTTGTGAATTTTTTAAATATTATGGAAATAGCTTTGCCCTATAATACATAGATGGGGAGAACCGGCACATTGTGTCACTTCCTCTACATCACAGTTTTAACCCCTTCCACTGCCTCACGGTGATTAACTACCAGGCCACGCCCACCGCTATTGTCTGTATACCTCAGAGAACCGGTCAGTCCTTCAAATTGTGTCAGTAAGTGGAGAGGGTATATACTCGATTGAACTACTGTCGCCCCTCTTCACCATGTGTGCTATAATATTATCTCGAAATGGTTATACCGCAATGGGAAAATAACAGCTAGGCCCGAATAAACTGCATATTGCCATGTTGTTGATCACCACCACCACGTCGGCCTGGGTGGCTCAGTTGGTTAGACGCTGGCCTACCGATCCCAAGGTCGCGAGTTCAAACCCGGCCCAGGCCGATGGTTTTTAAGTGTGCTTAAAAACGACAGCTCCATGTCAGTAGATTTACTGGCATGTAAAAGAACTCCTGCGGGACAAAATTCCGGCACACCGGCGACGCTGATGTGATCCTGGCGATTGACAGCGTCGTTAAACAACAAAATAATTTAATTTTACCACCACCACCGCCACCGCCACCGCCACCGCCGCCACCACCATCATCATCATCATCATCTCGTCGTCATCGTCATCATCATCGTCGTCGTCATCATCATCGTCATCATCATCGTCGTCGTCATCGTCGTCGTCATCGTCATCATCATTATAGCCCACATCCTCAGACCAGTACTCGCCGGTGATTTACTCGTAAGGTGTACTCAAGTGTAAGCGGTGGCCTAATATGCAAGGCGCTGTTGTAGGTAATCCTAAAATAATGAGCGTCTGATTGATTTTCTTGCGGAAAGAATGCACATAATTATTAAGATAGTGATACGGCAGCTTTACTTGGAAATCTGTTCCAAGGGGCACATTTCGTTTAAATAGTGTATACTAGGTATGTTTTGTTATTGCAGCTTCTGGCATTCATCTTGAAATAATGGATGGACCAAGAAGTTCCCAAGCATAGTCAAGAACTCGACGTATCCCATTTCCCGACTGCTGGAGTGAAAGTGAGACATTCATTAATGAGCATGAGAAAAAAGTAGTAAGGGTGGTGTGATGATAACCAGACCTTGAACAATGTTGAGCATTCAGTGCAGCTGTACATACGTCATCTGTATCTTCCCGAGGCGGGATCGACAAACACACAAGTAAGGGCGTGTGGCAGACTAGCTATTTGTGTTTATCAGTAACCTCCAGCGAAACTGGTTACCTTCTGCCATGCCTGTTTACTTTGCCAAGGCATGATAACTGATAAAGCATGAAGCCATAGTTTTGGAGATGCTCCTTACTATCTTATGCCACATAAATTTGCAACGATATTTTTTAAAACTGTGCTATCTCTTGAACTAAAACGCATACATAGTTACGTGGATATTTAAAATAATTAATTTTAAAATTCGTATGGAAGATTTGTCAAAGAAAATTCATTCTGGTCTTGAAAATTAAAATAAGAGATCAAAAGAAGGTTGCGGAAATTAACTGAAAAAACTTCCAGTGCCAGTTTAAGACAAATTTGTGGTTAAATTCTCGGCTAAATTGACTGAAAACAGAATTTATTTGTAGCACATATTTGCCTTCAAATGGCTGTTTGGATTCCAGCTTTCCTATAGTAGTAGCAGCAGCAACAGCAGCAGCAACAGCAGCAGCAGCAGCAGCAGTAGTAGTAGTAGTAGTAGTAGTAGTAGTAGTAGTAGTAGTAGTAGTAGTAGTAGTAGTAGTAGTAGTAGTAGAGTAGTAGTAGTAGTAGTAGTAGTAGTAGTAGTAGTAGTAGTAGTAGTAGTAGTAGTAGTAGTAGTAGTAGTAGAGTAGTAGTAGTAGTAGTAGTAGTAGTAGTAGTAGTAGTAGTAGTAGTAGTGGTAGTAGTAGTAGTAGAGTAGTAGTAGTAGTAGTAGCAGTAGTAGTAGTAATAGTAGTAGTAGTAGTAGTAGTAATATTAGTAGTAGAAATAATAATAACAATAACAATAATAATAATAACAATAATAATAATAATAATAATAGTAATAATAATAATAATAATAATAATAATAATAATAATAATAATAATAATAATAATAATAATAATAATAATAATAATAATAATAATAAACATAGCATTTCATGCTCCCCTTAGGTGCCGCAACCTACAGATTGTGGGATCACTGGTATAAAAGATTCCCTGATAATTATTAGGCACCACAAAGTGGTAGCCAGGCATGTGGGAAGCACATGGTAGCCAAACGGTGGGAATTCCTGGAAACTTGGGTAGTGGCTGTTGATGAAAGGCGTATTTCTTCAGATACAAGGAGCGTTGCTTTTTTTGGAGTGGCGCCGGCGATTAACATGCACTAGGTCGTATAAACACACACTAGTAACTCACTCGTTAAAATCCTCACACATTCAGTGTCTGTTCCATAAACTCAAAAGGAGAGATTGTAAACGTCAGTGGAGTTATTATTTCTTGGGCCATAACAGTAAACAGCTCTAGGCTGTTAAGGGGGAGCTACAGTTTTAGGGTAAAAAATTTATTTTGAATATATAGTTTATCATTAATGTTGAACTTCAGCATTTGATAATGAATTAAAAGATCGCTTTAAGTAGGTACTCAGAATGCTCCACGTATCTAGAGTATGTCAGTGCTTTTCCACAACATAAGTTAATTTTTAGAACTGTTCCCATGATGACAGTCATGCATTTGTTTTATTGAGCATTTACAAGTATGTGCATTGTGTGCAGAAGGGCTACCACAATTGTAACTCTTATAGTAGTAGTTCTGTAGTTCATTTTGAAAGAATGTTGATATACAATTTAATAAAAAAAACATTTATGTGGGATGGCGTTTATGGCAATACATTTTCGGTAGGTAAATCTTGAAAAAATAAACAAAAATAAATAACAATGCTCATAAACTCCTGATCACTGAAATCCATCTACGGTTTAAAGGATTATCTCTACACCCTTCAACCCACTTCCTTATCCACCTAGATAAATGCATACACAAGGACGCTTATACAAGTATATACCTATACACAATTTACATAAGCGTGGCTGATAGGTTCTCACGGTTAAAGTATTTTAAGAATTTGTGTTATGGATTTAATAAATATAAGCCAAAATCAAAGGAGAACTGAGAGCAAAATAATGTACGCCTACGCTTCTAAAGAAAAATAATTAGATAAAAAGCCAAATAAAATAAAATTGAAAGAATTCCATAGTTTTAGGTTTTTGCAGCAAGTTCATTATCACCAAAAACAACATTGCTGCTGTGCTGCGGTGTGTGAAAAAATCATTACAAACCGCATAGCTCTTAAACTGAATTCGGTTCGCACGGCAAGCCCAGGTCCACGATCTGATTAGGCACTTAAATTCTATCAGGTTCGTTTCCCAAGAGTGAGAATTGCTGTGGGAAACCAACAGGCATTCTTTTATTGCGTCTGTCGGTAAAAGGAAAAACCGAAGGAATTTGTTGCCTGGGCCCGCCACAGGCATTCCGTCTACCACGTTCAGGTTTTTGACAGGTAGAATGTTTACTCAGTGTTAAACTTTCTGACGACGCGTCACGTAAACTGGGAAAAAAGCAAGGCATGCAATCAGGCACCTTTCCAACCCTCGACGGCGTTATTTACATAGTTTTAGAGTAGGTACGTCTTTCACTGAAATGGGCACCACAGACTGAGTTACCAGTGCTTAAGATAATGTTAGATAGTGAGACCTTATTTGCAGCTAATAGAACGTTTATTTAACAACTAACAAAGAATATTGAAATTTGAAATCGCTAGTGAGTCGAAAAGTCACAAAAGCCAGGCATAATTGCTGTGTTTGGTTTGTTTACACTTTCAGTAAATTATTAATGAAGGATGAAATTATTGTTATTAAAATGTCTGAGAGTTTGGCCCAGTACAGTGAAATGTGACGTAGGTATTGATGGATAGGTATGCTCATCAGATAGAGCTCAGGAACAAATATAATTTTATTCTTCACACACTGAATAACCATATTTACTTATCGCCTCTTTTTTCACAATTTTAAAGTACAAGGTGTTCATAAAAATACTGCCATACTTTAAACTAGTATTACGTCGCTTTTGATAATCGTATTAAAATGAAATCGTGACATTCGAAAGAAAAACTCAAATACTTTTAATTTTTTTTTTTTTTTAATTATTTGGGGGTACATAGGCACAATCAAGATCACGGTACCACTTCAAAATTGACGTATGTACAGGAGCTGGATGTTGAAACCTCCACCTAAAACCATGCTGCACTTGTACCAGACTCTGCGTGCTATGTATTCCAAAACAATCTAATTTCATTCTTGTGGGTTTGCCTTCAAACTTCTTTAATAACAACACAATTTTGAAAGCAAACATTCGCATGTAACCTGCTTGCTAAATGTCCAACAATGAACCTATATCGACAATCACAAACGTAAGTGCATTTTTGATTCTGGTGATTCCTGCGATCTTGTCCATTGTTGATGTGCATAAAAATATAAAATATTTGAGTTTTTCTTTCAAATGTCACCAATTTCATTTCAATATAATTACCCAAAGTGGCGTAATACCAGTTTAAAGTATGACAGAATTTTTATGGAAACACTGTATTTCCCAAACAACGAATATGATATTCATCGGCTTGTTAAATAATAAGCATTAAATCAGGTAGCTATTTTTTCTGGAAACAATGTTGTACAACCACGGATTTCCTTGTAATTTTTATCAACAAAGTTAGTGTTGTGGGGAAAAAAATAAATTAACATCACTTCTTGCCTAAAATACTTTCAAAACGCATAACACAGTTAAAAATAATATGTCGAGTACGAAACCTTAAACTTAACTCCGACGCAGAAGTTTGGTTTTTAATATGATTTACGTGTTCTCCGCAAGAGCAATATGGTGCGGCCAATTATAAAAGAGGAACAGAAAAACGCTTGTTAGTTTCGGCTGTTTATGTTACGCAAGGCAAGCTGTAGCTGTTTTTGTGGTGCCGCAAGGCCTCACAAGTTCTGTCTGCAGTTTTTATCCAGCGCATATGATCAGTCACTCAGCACTTCTATCAGCTGATCAAGTTCATGCACTTTTGCTTAAGTGATTCAGTTGTAGGCTTTCATATGCACATTTTTCCGATCTTTCATACAAGAGGAGAGCATAGAAATTAGATCATGGTGGATTATTTAAAGCTAAATGGTTTCTGGTACTTGAAATTCCCTGCATATCTATCCCTTGAAAGCGTTTGACAGAACCTGTAATATTTTTTCTTAAATCTAAGATTTTCACTCACTCTAATTGCTCTTCAAACTCCTCAAAATGTTTTGAGTACTTCGTTTCGGAACTAAAATCCGCATTCAAACCTGGGCAAGTCCAAGACCAAATTCGTAACTTCCAACATTCTGTAGTTGTAGATCATAGAAAAAAAAAAGTAAGGAAGAATGAAAGAAAAGGTGATACAGAAAAGAAAACTGACTGCCTCTGTAGTCCAGTCAGCTTCTTAACCCAGAGGCCCTGGGTTCAATTTCCCGCTGGGGTAGGGACATTTTCTGTAATTAGAATTTTTCCCTACTCTCCACAGAGACTAGAAGTATGCATGTGGGAATGAATATGAGCGTATTGCAAGTTAGAATTGCTTAAAAGTTCACAACTCACGTTTAGGAAACTGCAGAAAATGAGTTGTTTCTCGAGCCAAAGAGGCCGATATAACACCATACAAGCTAAAGGGGGCCGCACAAATGAATTCGCCTTCCCCAAATGGCTTTACAAGCAGCTTAGACACTTGAAACCTCAGTCGTATATGACCTTAAAACCCAACCCAACAAAAATGCTGCTCTTTGTAGAGAATAAGTTACGTACTCTAGGTGTTGTGGTAGTGAATAAATCTATACACTGCCCTTTTCGGCATGTACGAGTAATATTGTATAAAACAGGACATAGGATCACCTTCTGAACCTTTAGGATGGAGCAGCGAAGACGACAAACAGAAGACAGGGAGAGGGAGGGAGGCAGGGAGGGAGAAAGGTGGACAGAGAGGAAGGTATGGGGGTAGAGGAGGAGGGAGGGAGAGTGAGGAAGGAAAGAGAGGAAAAGCTGTTAAGTGAGAAGAGAAGAAAAGAAGACGAACAGAGCAGATATTTCCAGTTATAAACCACCGTCTTAGAGTGTGCTGTGCATTAAAAAATCACTGTAGTTTCTCCAGCACCTTTGACTTGGGGCCCTAATGACCTAGCTGTCGACGGGCCCTTAAACCCTACTCACTCACTCTCCAGCACCTATAGTTTGCAACACCTCTCTGACCGTCCAAGTTCATTGCATTTCCGCTCACTAGTTACAGGTTCAACGAACGAGAACTCTATTTTAAACTTAATGTGGTAAAATAAAAATGTCAATAATCCGGTGGAGCATGAAGTTCTTTTGGCCCGTGCTTTTATTACTTTGTTGTTAAGTGTGTAGGTAGTAGTACTTTTGTGGAATATGTAGCACAAAGGAGTATAAAAGCGCGTATGTATGTACATACACGTAGAGAATTTTTCCCTGGCCCCATCGCTCGGAAAAGTAAATAATAGCGCGGTCCAAAGAACGCGTAGCTCCTTTGTCCAGCCTGCCTTCCGTTTCCATGGCGACGTAGTTAACACCAAGTGTCATACAGCCGCTGCCCATTAGTAAACATCAGTGGATGACTCAAACACTTACCAGACGCGGCTTCAACAAAAAACACTACTTATCCAACAATTCCGCAGAGCAAGAGTGTACTAAACAAGCTTCTTTTGTCGTATTTGGTGCCCTATTCCTTATTGGCCAATCACAGCAACGCACAGTTGCAAATTTTACTTGTTGACCAATCACAATTTGGGACAGTGCCACATTTTTGACCGATATCTGTTTTCCTAACTAGACCACTTAGAATCACATAACATGTCATTGCTCGGTATTTTCTATTATTCTGGGATGTAATATGCCATCTTCAAATAACTCCCTGCCAGTGGGCGTTGGTGTTTTGTGACATTCATTTTGTATTTTCTGTATTTTGTACATAAATGTTCCACTTAGCAAATCTATTCACTTGTGCGGATAAAATTGATAGGATAAATGCAGAAATTGTAATGGATAAACTGATAGGATAAATGCATAAATTGTAATGGATAAATTGATAGGATAAATGCAGAAATTGTAATGGATAAACTGATAGGATAAATGCAGAAATTGTAATGGATAAATTGATGGGATAAATGCAGAAATTGTAATGGATAAATTGATAGGATAAATGCAGAAATTGTAATGGATAAATTGATAGGATAAATGCAGAAATTGTAATTAAAAGGTTCTGCACTTACAGCCATTTTCTTATACAGTGGAACTTAGAGAATTTGAATCTGAAGGGACAAAAAAAAATTCGTAATATCCAAACATTCCAATTACAAAAGTTACACCCAAAATTTGACATTTTAGCAATACAAATGTACATATATGTATCCATCAGGATTTTCCGGTTGTCCAGCTCTTTTTCGACTCGAGGCACTGCTTAACATTTTCTCCTTATTTTTCAGATAAGTTGACGAAGTGTTCGGCAGTATCCCGTATTCTTTCGCGATTTCATATTTGTCTCCTAACCTTTTCAACTTCTCCAATGACAGCGACTTTTTCCGCAAAAGTTAAAGTCTTGTATTGGACACGTGGTTTACAAAGAGACATAGTGACGTTTGTTTGCAACACACTGAACAGTAGGAAGCTCAAGCGACAACTGAAAGCAAATGTGTTTTAAACAAGGAGATGTGGGAGCAGGTATAGAAGCTCAAGGCCGGCAGCTAAGAAAGCTATTCCACCCCAAACTACATTCCGACAAAACAAACAAACAAACAACAAACAACAAAGAAACCTCTTTTTCAGAAACACATGGACGAAGCTATCATATTAAATTTCTGCACTTACCTAGATTAATTTTCGACTGACATTTCTGAACAAAAACTTCGAATTAGGAAAATTAAATTCGAATTACATTACTTTTTTACATTGTTTTAATACAAAATTCACTGGACCAAGTAAAATCTTCGAATTAACGACGATTTCGAATTATAAATGTTCGAATTATCAGAGTTGCACTCTATGCGCAAATGTTTAACAAATCGCGTAATGTAATCAAATGCCTGCTATCATATCCGGGAAGGTACCCACTCTAAACTTAGTTCTGGAATGTTTCCTTACCAAAATTTCTTTTCCAAATATAATTTCATGTATCATATGTGTCGACCATCTGTGGTACCGAACGTAGCAAAGATGGGCGTTATACACTACTAAAAAGATCTAGATTTTTTACTTGAAGTCCATTTAAAGCTCTAACTTCGCCGCAATGCGCGAAAATAAAACATCCGTTTTTGCTTGCACTTTACCATTTTGTTTGAATGCTCACCGTCAAGTTTGCGACGAACTAAAGCAGAAGCACAACTTGGGAACAAACCCCGTAGCAACGCTGCACAAGTAGCACCAATTCACGACTTGCAGAAACGACAGTAATTCGCCCTTTTGCGTTAATATTTAATGCGAAGATCTTGAAACATGTGTATGTATGTGTGTGCTTCTCTAACTCCGTTTATTTGTGTTTGAATAAGGCTCTCGAAAACAGCGCCACCATTGTGTGCGGCAAGTGGAACTTTTGTACACGAGTACCACAGTAAAAATACGGTAGATGCGCTTTTGTTTTAGCCTTTGTTAATGATTGTTAAATTCGACGCTGCCTGAATTATTATTTACATTTTGTTGCAAGCGGAGCTAAGGCTGCAGCTAATATTATTTTCGGTTTTATTTTGTTTGCGCTTATCTAAGATAAAGGACGAACAATTAATTATTTTGTACAAACATTTAAGTTAAGCAAAGACATCAGCAAGCTAGTGTTATAAAAGTTGTTCAAAATGGCGCTCACTACAATCAATATACGAATGAGCTAAGACGATGCTATGCCTGCACTCAAAAGATAGACAAAATCTTACTACACAAGAAATGTAGGGTAAATGTGCCTAATTCCGTGATACAAAGTTGAGCTTCCTGCCATGAGTTTATTCTGCAATAGTTAGTAGTTATGGAGTATCCAACAGACAGCTGAACAGTTCTACTTTCCTTTCTTAGCAACTGATGAGAAAGGAAATGGCTAAGGAATATGTTGTTCAACGAATCTGATGAAACGATCAACATTTTGTGAGCATTGGAGTCCCTGCCAAAATAAAATTTTCAATTAATTTCAAGCAATTAATTGGAGGTAAATATAAAGGCAATAATGTTAATAACAGTTTGTATTTTCTAACGTAGATGAAGGTCAGGAGAATCAATGCACATACGTCATCATTGTTTTTGAAATCGCAGAATTAGGATGAATTAAGATACCACTATCACGCATTTAGGGGCCATCGTCACAAGCTTTATTTCTACAATTGTTTAGTATACTTATGCAACTTTTTAATTCTCAGTCAGGTAAAATATGTTCTAGAACATTCTAATTGTGTTCTTGAATCGTTTTTCAAAATGAATTTTGTCCATTTATAACCACTACACAACACTTATTCAAAACTATCACGGAATTACGCAACCTTACCCTGCATGTTGTTAAAACACAATTTATGTCAGTCACATCTTTTTTTTGTGGACTGAACCATTTCGGAGATATTCCTTGCTGTTTATTTGAATTTTTCAATACTTTTTTCTCGATTTTTGTTATATCTTGGGCATGCAAAGAAAATGAAAATTCAAAGGCAACATATAGCGACTAGCTCTTAAAAGATTTGACTATCGCTTTAAGCCTACTGTTTTCCGATATTCCCCTAGACCTATAAGAAGATTAGGAATAAAACAATTTCTGCAAATCTTTATCTCGATTAACCTGAAGTTAGACAGAGAAATAAAGGTTTGTAAAGCTCATACAAGAGTGAGTAGAGAAAGCATATTTGAGTGCACACATAAGATATTTTAATCAGTTAACTATTGTATATGCTTACCTGTAAAATATGTCCTTCCGTTGTTTTACTTAATTTAATCAATGTCTAGCGAATAAGCATCTATATCAGTAGGTAGTGAGTGGAAAAATTAACCTTTCTACCGATGCTGTGAAACATTGCTATGAACATAGCAACTATAATGGGTAAGAGAAGTCTTATCCTTTACAAACTTACGAAAATAGCCTTTAATTTTGAGGTAATTGATTAGTTGCCAACGTTTACGGTTGCCCGTCAAATGTATGGGCAGGAAGGCCTTTTTGCAATTTCGCAGCAAACGAATCATTTTATAGCGTTGTGGGCAGATTCATAATATTACACATTATCATGCGCATGACAAAGCAAATACTATTGCATTATATTCTAACTTAAGATTACAGACTTAATATACCACGCTAATTGTTATACAGTGGCATGATAGGTTAGGTATATCTTATCTATGAGTCTATTCTTCATGGTCCCCCTTCACTGAGCTGCAACAAAATGCATAGTGTGCAGATTTAAAGCTTGATTGCAGCACTAGTAACCAGCAGTAAGTGGACGGGAACATTCATTAATGGACGCCATGAATAATTGTACATAAAGTCAACTTCTCATGTGAATTGTTTATCTTATAGCCGCGAGATATTTTATGAAGCGTAAAAAATGGACTAATAATTTGCATATAGCCTAGGAAATGGTGTTGTTTGCGATTTTAGATGCGTTTGTCTATGCTACCAGGAAGAATTTCAGCATGTGTGACAGAAACAATAGTAGCAGGTACCAGTCTTAAAGAATTCTTATGAAACGGAATTTCCGTTTATTTTTCACGCAATTTCTGTACATTTGCTGTGCTAAACATTTCACTCGTCATCGCAAAATTATTGCGTTTTGCTGAACAAGGTAAGGTTTTTACGGGTTTCAATGTCGGAAAGCAGTTAATAGCTTCAGCAAATGCACGCTAAGGAAATTGCAAATATGATAGGAGTACCGTTTTGTTTGTTTATACTTCTTAATATGCTGGATACCCGCTTATAAATTCTCTCGTATTCCTCTCTTTGGAGAAGGAAATATACTGATTGATTCAAATTACAGTAAGAGGTATTATTGCTCCAACATTTGAGTTTATCTGCCGAAATCTCGCGGATTCGTTTTTCAATTACTTTGCCCCGACTTCCTGTGGCGGGAGGTTTCTCCGTGAATAAATGAACAGCGGAACGCCTCTCCAAAAAGCTACACTGCCAAGGATTGTGGAGGGCTTGGCTCTGTTTGTTTTCGAACAATTCCCTACAGCGGCAGGAACGGAAGAGACCGATTCTGAACTTGTGAAGAAAGTAGTAGTGGGTGGGGCAGTTGTTCCACTAATTCGGTCACATTCCTTCTATAAGCCTTCCAGATTGTGACAGCAAAGTTTCCCAATATCGCCATCCTTCACTGACAAACAAACCCAGGTTTTAAAGGCTTTGTGCTCCGGAGGTTAGCGTTAGGATTGTTCTGGATGATTATTGCAGTTTGGAGACAGATGGTTACTTTATCTAGTTTTATTTTAGTTTTATCTTAGCCCGTACATCATGGCTAGGCTTAGTAGTCCAGCTACAATAAAGAGGATTCAAGCTATGCACGTTCGTAGTGCATGTGGCGGCACAGTGTGGGGAGCAGGTTCTGTCCATCTGCTGTACAGACAAAGCGTGCTAACTTCATTCTTTTGGTAGCTCACCTAAGCTTAATTATGACTAATGAAAGACTAGGCCACGTCACAGCACCAACCTCTAACTTGCCAAGAGTCGCTCAAGTGCATTATCACCGAGTGAGTGTCTTCACAACCGCTGGCGACAGCACCACCAAGAACCCAGTGAACTTCAACCAGCGCTTAACACTTCTAATTGCAACTCAATTCTTCTGATGTGTTGTATTCACATTACTTTCTCTACTAATTCTCGGATTCTACAAACTATACTTACAATCTCTTATTATTGTATCTACTTTGTGTAGTCGGGATAAACACTTAGAAATGGTTTAATTAGAGATTTCCTTCTTTGTAGAAAGAATGGGATGTAGTAGGTTTAAGCGATAGTCAAATCTTTTAACCCTTTCTAGCCCAAATTGTTTTTCAATTGATACCGTCTTTCCCTAATTCATAAAATCGGTTTTCATATACGCATAAGGGATTGCCTCATGCAATTATTGGCTTGAATAGCCAAGATCGTTACGGCGAGGCAAATGGACTGGCCATCCACCGAAAACTTCAGGTCGCGGGTTCTGCAGTCAAATGTGCCTGTGGTAAAGGATGTAGGAGGGCCCACATAATATAATCGGTGTAATGGCACGCGTGGATAATGATGACGGGGTATCATTTGACTGGAGTTACATGGATTTTGCTTCTTTCTATTAAAAACACTACAATGAAAATTGTAAAACTATAATATTTTGCACTGAGAGCACGTCTAATGCATTGCTGTAACGGTTAGAGTAAGTATAACAAGAATATCACAGAATAAAACATTAAAATACTTTGAAAGGTTCATAAAGAATCATTGGGTCTGAAAGGGTGAAGAGATAGCCGCTATGTGATGGGTTTGAAATTTCGTTATCTTTACATGAGTAGAACGAAAAAATCAACAATAAGGCCTTCCCGTTTTATAAGGATTTTAAAATTCAAACCAATAACAAGGGACATCAAAATGATTTAACAACACAAAAAATGTATTTGGTATAAGTTGTGTGCTTTAGCGAGATCTACATTATTATGTGCAGTAAAATTTTGTCTGAATCTTACGGTTTTTCAGTTATGCAAAAATAAATCAGAATGAAGAGGACTTCAAAGCTATTGCCGGAAAATTCAATAATATTCAATAATTATATAAAATTTGCTATGAACATATCTTAAACATATGACAATTTAATGCAAGTTGTTCGAGGCATTTTGAGGAAATATATTGTTGAAAATGTACGGCTTGTGTGTTTAAAAACACCAGCAGTAAGCTTGTTGGCATAAATAAATAATAATGTATATCATAGTTTGGGATTGGGGGGACATTAAGATCCTCGTGCCCCAACCTTTGAAGAAGCTTAACTTTGATGTGGTAGTTATACTGGTGCTGCCAAGTTGTTTTCTTCGTACAGACTAATACTAATACTAATGCTAATACTAATACTAATACTAATACTAATACTAATACTAATACTAATACTAATAATAATAATAATAATAATAATAATAATAATAATAATAATAATAATAATAATAATAATAATAATAATAATAATAATAATAATAATAATAATAATAATAATAATAATAAACAGTAGTTCACTAAATGTGGACTGTTGAGGTATTGTTGATTCAGTTACCTATACGAGAGTGTGTTGCAGCGGAGACTAAATGCCACTGTAGATATTATAGAAGTGCCGCCGCCACAGTCTTACATACAGCAATAATCTGTGATTTATGGCGGCTTTTGCCATTGTAAAATATGGAACTGTGAGTGGCTAGGGACACTAGCTGGTGTTGTAACTTCCGGAAGGAAAATGGCGTGTCGGCCAAGAGGAGATACAACTTTGGTGTCATAGGGAAAATTTACTCTTCTCAGCTAAAATATATTTACAACCATGCAAAAGTGAACTTCGAGACTGAGTTCTAGCATATGAAGCTAAAACTGCACTTTTAATCTCTTCTAGATGGAATCGATCGTTAAAGCATCAACTTTTATCCATATTTATCTATCTAAATTATTCGTTAGATGGAATAGTTGTGGCACTGAAGTAAACTTAGTGGTAGTTCTCCAAGAAAAAAGAGGGCTCTCTCACAGAATAAATATTTTTACGTTCTTTACTGCTTGCCAGTAAGCATAAGTATTGAAAATGTCTGTTCCAAGACAAACTTTGTTTTCAAATAAGCGCCAGATCGAATTGTACAAAATGCAGTGAAATTGCCCTTTGTTTTAGTGACGGGACGAGAATTGTACAACATACAGTTTTTTTAGATGTCAAAATACAGAGTAGGTGATGCGAGAATTGTACCAAACCTAATGAAATTAGCCCTTTTACTTTTAGTATGTCGACTTAGAGAGCTCCGCACTAATAATTAGGAATAACTGCGAACTGGTTAACCCCACAAAAATGTACTTGACATACGATAAATTGGGTATTTTAACGAGATCTACATATATGTGTAGTAAGATTTTGTCTATATCTTACAGTTTACAAGTTATGCAAAAGTTATTCAGAATGAAGAGGACTTCAGAGGTTATTCCTAGAAAATTGTATATCATAAAAGATCTTAAACATAGAAAATTTAATCAAAATCGTTTGAGCCATTTTTGAGAAAATCCTAATTTTCGAGAAGTTTTCATCTAAAGCGAAGTTTGGGACAGGGATCTTGTTCTTCTTTTTCTTCTTTTTTAATCTTGGTGTTTGCATCTTTGGAAAATGCTAAACTTAAATACAAGTTCGGTCGTTTAGCCGACTTTTCATTCTTGAGTTGTGCTGGTCACAGGCAAAGAGACAGACGTACAGGTACATACACAAACACAGACTTTTTTCTTCTAAAAATGCTCTTTTCGGAGGGGGGGGGGTGTTAGGAAGTCTTTACATCTCTTACAACACATCAATTTTTATGCACTTTTCGCATTGAATAAAGGATGCCTCTGACTGCCCCCCAAATGATTGAATTCTTGTAGTATGAGCCTTGAAAGTCCTAAAACCCCTTTTATGTTTTGGCTTCATCAGTAAGCAACTGGCCACATTTAATCTGCGCACTATTTGTGCATCAACGGAATAATCAATCGCAACTTTATAGCTGTGGTTGCTTGTCTCTTTTCACGCAGAACTGCCATTATCGCTAATTGCATCGAGTTTTCAAACGATTAATATTCGCCGCAAATATTAGGACCTGCTCTAAACAACAGCAATAAATGTTTACGAAGTTTCATTATTTATCTAGCAGAGAACATGGCGGGTGGTCTACGATTTTCTTACTTTCTATCTCTTCCTTCCCCACCATTTTCTCTGGCACGTTGTTATAGTTTTACTTCTCATTTAACGCATTCCACCACTCCACTCAGTTGCCACGAAGAAGCGTTAAACAGAATCTTAAAGTGCAAAAGTTTTATGTGGTAGTGTTGTTGAAAAACCAAAACAGTATTTTGTTCAAATCTAACCTAACATAATCACCGATGCACCTTGGCAACATGTTTTGTTTATTCTGTTGTGATAACTGTCAAAACTACCCCACAAACACCAATACAGTGGAAAACTATTAGTGGTAGTAGTGTTCTAAAATCTCCAGAGAGTGCTGAATATATATGCTCTTTTTAGCCCTTTAATGAGTGACATAATTGCCGTTGTCTTGACATGACTTCATTCTCACACTGGATTGTTTAAGTGAATTGATGTATATTTTAAGAGTTCTGGAAATTAAAACTAAATGAAAAAATATCGCTAATGTGTGCAAAATGTTTTTCATTATAAACCACTATTACAAAACAATCATCTATTTTAAATGGGAGCTTGGTTTCTTTTGAAACTAATATTCATTGCCTTATTCATTGCATTGAAAACGATTGTATTGAACATAATACGAGCAATTTAGTGTGGTGGGTTAATGTATGTCTACCGAGCGGGATAACTCAGGAGGTAACGTCTGTGGCCCACATTTGGGAGGTCGCGGGTTCGATCCCCGTGGCCGACCTTCCTGACCCATTGTTTTTTTCGGAGGTTCCCCTGCGCCACCAGGCGAATGCTGCGAAGGATTTCCATATCCTCCAAACTTCCTGCCCCTCCATTTCGTTAAATTAATCATTTCATTGCACCCTTCATGCCGTTAGGTTCCTTTCAGGGTTGGAAGCGTCGGTGAGCGTCCCGGCAATGGCACGCCAGGAGCAAAGAATGCACTCTGGAAATCTCGTCTCCCGGTTTGGACGGCGAGCTTACTGGTTTCCGGCCCCCAAGGGATAGGTAAGCTCAAGGGGAGGAGCGGAGCTGGTTTCCGAGTCCCAGGCCCCTCTTGGGAGTACTAACCCCAAGGGGTAGGAGAGAAACTGGGTCGAACCAGCCTCCGCCGAGGTACTTCTATCTGGGAAAATGTAAGGACACTGCCACCTGCTCCATCGTGGCAACGTTCCGGCCGCCCTTTGGATCCATTCGCCTCATCCATCCTCCCGGGGGGTGCCCCGTCAGGGCGATAGGTACAAAAGACCGCCTTTTGGTCGAAGTGCTAAGTCCCCCTCTGCAAGTTATCATAGAGTCATGTTGCCATACATACAATAGTTATGTTTCGTCATAAGGCAAATATATATCTTTATTTAGCAAATTATCTGTGAGGAAGTTGTCCTTAGACATTTACACAATGTGGCACTTTACTATTTTCATTTAAAAATATAACTATGTTGCGTACAGTTCTATACAATTCGTATATAGTACCATTACTATGTGCTATTCAGCTTCTCAGTTTTCGCCATATTAATGTTAAATATTTCACGTCTTCAAATAATTACAAATACGCCAGAAAGATCTGAGCTTAACTTAAGCTTGCCTGTTCTCAAAGAATAAGGCCCCAGCTAAAATAGCACTTGCTGTTGCTTCAGATAAGAACTAGGAGCTTAATGTCACTTTTGGTTGGAACCCAGTCAACACTTGTACGATATACAACTAACGCAAGTGTTTTTTCTTGCACTCACTTAATGCCATCCGTGCAATTTTCGCTTTGTTAACCCTCATTACAGACTAACCACCGCCAACTTTATGTGGCGTCATAGCATAGGAGGCTTTGTAAACAACCGTGCTCTTTCTTGTGAGGTATCCTCTCTGAACATGTGGCAAATAATATAGCTCTGTCATTTCATACACCTCACTTTTTTACTTTCTCTACTACGTATAGTATTGCATTCGACTCAAAATTTCGATGTCGAGATTTCACCGGAAAGACACGTTTGAGGCCCTCTGAATCTAAAAAGAAGCATTTTAGAGTGCGCGTATATGTGCGTGGTGTGTGTGTGTGTGTGTGTGTGTGTGTGTGTGTGTGTGTGTGTGTGGTGTGTGTGGTGTGGTGTGTGTGTGTGTGTGTGTGTGTGTGTGTGTGTGTGTGTGTGTGTGTGTGTGTGAGTGAGTGAGTGAGTGTGTCGGTGAACAACGCAACTCAAACACGAAAAATCGGTTAAATATCAAACTTGTATTTGCTTCTACGTCATATCGGCGGCTTTGCGTTTGGAACAATTGCTTATAGCAATGATGTTCACTCGCTTACTGTTGATGTTGTTCCTTGGGTTGTCTTTGTATTCACACACACATTCATTCATTGACACTTTCTTTCATAATTTCAAATACTAAGGAAGGTGGGGAATAATCCCAGTGGATGAAAAATTCCCAACCTCCAGCCGGAAATCGACGTCAAGGTTTGGAAGCTAGCATGCTAACCGCCAGACCACACAGGCAGTCAATGGATTTTAGTTCACTGAACACAATATGATTATTTAGATATTCTATATGTGATTTAGCTAAATATTACAAACGGTCTGGAACAAATGTTAATGAAAGTTTAACTGTATAGTAGTATAACCTAATTTTCTCCTTGAATATGTCATCATGGTATAGTCACGGACTGACTGAGTGGACTGCTAACTGGTCTAGCTCATACTTCAGAACTCGAAAAATAGGCCATGTTTGCATCCTCTCTGAATTTCCTTTTGTCGCTGAACTGTCGCCAAAAATGTCAACCGCTGTGCGCTTTCAACTGTCGATTAAGCAAAGCGGCATGGTTTATACTTCTGGCAGTAATTCAAATCTCTCCAGGGAAAGTCTGCCATCAAGTTTTGGAAGACCGTCCTACTCGTGGTAGGTTATTTCGCTTGCCTCGTTGATCCCTTTTCACTTGCAAATCAGAGTCAAAGGATACGAAAATCCTGTTATTTTGCTCTTCACACAATAATAAGCTCTTATCAAAGATTATGAGGCCAGAGTTACAGAGTTTACGGACTTAAAGAAACATCGTAAAGTTATGTTTTATGTTTTATGTTTTATGTTATGTTTTGTATTTAATGACACATTTTATTAATAAACTTTTTTAATTGGTGCGACTTGTTCAAAATGATTAGCATGCACTGGAAAATATCTTCAAGAAATCGTGTGTCCTCCATCACATACAGGTCTGTAAATATAAAAGAGAAATACAAAAATAGTCACTTTTTTATCTGTTCCGGAAAAGCTTTATATTTTTACCCCAGCTGTCAAGAACAGGAAAGTGTGTCAACTGAAATTTTTACTATGATGTCATCACAAAACTCTCATTTGTTTCCAATTTGCTTAATACTACCTAGAAGTTCTTGTAAATTCAATAATGTAATTAAACCAATGAAAACATCTAAAAGCGTAGATGCATAGAAATAGGATACCTAATAATACAGCAATTGCTCAGATCCGTGCCAATTCTTGCATGGATTAAAAGAAACAATAAAGAACAAAGGCTATTTCATTATTGTCATTGTAGTAATTTATGCTTGTTTTCCTTGTGGTTTGCTGATTTTTTTATCTCGGACCGCAACAAACGAAGCTTAAATATATACGTATACGATGTAGTTATTAAAAAAATAAATAACCCCCAGCGCAACAGCCCTTCGGGGGCCAAAGCTTACCGCCCGGCCGTTGCGTCCCCCACCTCTACCCACTGCAGGCGTCATAAGTGGGGTGCAGACCTGGAGTGTGGGACATGGTCAGTCGGTCTGGGTGGCTCAGTTGGTTAGACGTTGATCTACTGATCCCAAGGTCGCGGTTCAAATCCGGATCGATGGTTTTTAAGTGTGCTTAAAAACAACAGCTCCATGTCAGTAGATTTACTGGCATTTAAAAGAACTCCCAAAGGACGAAATTCTGGCACACTGGCGACGCTGATGTGATCCTCGCCATTGATAGCATCGTTAAGCAACAAAATAATTAAGAAAAACGAAAATGATCAGCGCCCCGAGCCCTCCAGGCCGGTTATGCAGACTTAGCGACCTGGGGTCGCTACTTCTTTATCAAGTAGTTTCTCAATTAGCCCCTCATGGACCTAACGAGGCTGAGTGCATCCCGTGCCAGACCTCCCAGCGGGGAAAAATCCCCACGCTGGTACCGGGGATCAAACCCGGGTCTTACGCGCCAGAGGCAGGCGCGCTACCACTACGCTACGGAGATGATCTGATGTAGCTCGTAGCTTATTTATATTTCATTTAAAGGTAGTAACTTTAATTCACTATAAATCCTCAACTACTGCCTCAAGTTTCCTCTCCGGAAAGCCTCCAGATTAAGACATCGAGAGTTTAGTGATTAATAGTAAGAATAATGGTTGGCCCTTCAAAACACTGCATATTAAAGTCTGTTCCATTACCCACTTTACTTTCAAATAAGCAGCAGATCGATTGAAATGAAGCTACGGAAGTTACTTCTAAAGATTACCCCCGCGTGATAACAGGAATACACGAAGTTGCTATCACTGCGGAGCTTGACTTGGCATGTACTATCTTTGTTTCCTAACAATTTCAAATCAAGCACGACAGAGCATACGCTATAATCAAAAATCGATAAGAACGTCATTCAGATAGTTTCAGCTGGTAGGTATATTAAAGTGAAAATCAAATTGATGCGCCAATTAAATGCATATGAAGATAAAAAGAGAGAGGAAGGACTGAAATGGTAAAAATTAAATAAAATAGAACTATGTTCCATGGCCATAGTAATGAAAACAGTTATGGCTGGGATATAAGTAGCCCCTATAGGCTGCAAATACAGCACAGAATATGAGGAAACCAATTTCCCAGACATGTCATGATGGATGGCAAGTTAATAAAAAGTAATAAATAAATTTAAAAAACACTATCGCTCAAAAATATACGACCATAAGGTTTACGTAACTGCCATTTCCTTACATCTATGAAAATTTCGACGTCACCTCTTCTCATTCGCAACTTTTTTTGGAATTTGCATAAATAACTAGGTTGATATTCTGTCAAAACATTTGCTAAGCATTAGATGTTTATCTGTGGCAGGGAATGAAGTGCTTGAGTTAGGATAGCAACAGAATCTTCTTTCATCCTTTCACGCCGCAGAATCAGAGCATTATTCTGAGATGTAGGAATGAAAAGGCTTGAGTGTAAATTTACCAAAGGGATTCACTTGACCGACGCTGTTTCCTGTAATTATAGCTGGGCTTGTTGCGTCGACCGCAGGACGGACCTCTTGGGCAGATGGTGAATAGCAGCAGAGGAAGTTAAGTAATTTTCTGTGGGAGCTTCGAGATTACGGCAAAGGGAACAACAAAGACAAATTCACCCCAATTCTTCCTCCGCCGTGCTCGCTCTTGATTGAAGACGCCGGCGCATCCTGAGAGTTCAAGCTCCTAGGATGGCCTGTTCGCAATTTTTTAAAATGAGAACGTCGAACATATCTCGGTTAGTATTCTATTATTATTTATATTCTAAACGTTATTGCAGTTTATCACGGCCGCAACGCGATCATTTCTTTCAACCAAACTGAATGTGACAAAAAGTGATTTGATAGAGAGAGGTTATTTAGGTTCTTGATCTCGCATTTGGGAGGTCGTGGATTCGATTCCCGTGGCGACTTTCTTGACCTATGGGTTTTTGGGGGTTTTCCCGGGTTGCCAGGCGAATGCTGGTAAGGATAATTACATCCCCCGAATTTCCTGTCCTGCCATTTCATTCATTAATCATTTCATTAACCGTTCATCGCGTTGGCTCCTTCAGAGTCTCAAGTATCAGCGAAGGCATTAGGTGCAGCTTGGCAGGGATGATATGCGCACAGGAACTCTTTCCGTCCCTCGTTGTCCGTGGGGTCCGGGTGGTTAGGGGGTGACATGTGGGGGCATTGGGCCCCGCGCCAGCGGTCCCACTGAGTTGTTCCCGGAAGACTCTGTGATGTCGTCATACTTGGGAAACCTTAGGGACCTCTGTCAATGTGTGTGCCGTTAGCACGGATCTGGCCGACCGTTGTCCCCTCTCACCTCCTCCTCTTCCCTGGGGCGTCACCCTTGTGGGTATAGGCACACTAAGCCTGGCTTCAGTTCCGAACCACATCCACATCTCTCCTACTATTCCTATTCCTGGCTCCTTGATTCGAGTTGTTAGAGCATGTGAAAATGTGACACATCTAGTGCATTCTAATATCCAGGCGTTGTAAATTCATTTTGGTCATTCAGAAATTGAAATTATAAGCTGTCTTATAGCTCATATCTATTGGGAAGAACAGGAGTTTTCCACGGTGTAAAAATTATCTGTGAATTGTGTGATTTTCGGGATTACCCTTACACACATCCAAATATACATACACCCACACACACGAGTATCTCTCTACAATATCAGTATAGAAGCTAAGATAGTTTGAAGAAAATTTGCTGATACATTTAGGTACGGGAGTAAAATTTTGTAATGAAGAGTATTACGTACATTTATGTGCTCATTTGCAATATATTTGAAACCAGTATGAGGATAGTTTAGAAAATGTTAGTCATTCAGGGTTATTTCCAAAATGTTCGTAATAATTTTACGCACAAAACCACGCATTTGAGTTTAACGTTATAGGTACATTTACGATACTCCTTATGGAAACCAGAAGACTTATTCATTCCATACAACAAGACTCAACAAGCTGTTGATAGTAACATCCACAAGAAAAACTTATAAAAGAATTATTCCTGAGACAAACTTTTGTGTAAGGAAAACCTGTGAAGGAGGATCAAGGCATCTTAAGTTGTCATTTACTCCCTCAAAGATGTGGATCTTGTAAAGAAAACGAAATAAAATGTTTTGAATTAGCTGATATGCTAGTAAGGTCGCCTTTGTATTAATGAGCTAGGTCGCCGCCTGGGTCAGTTCCATGATGAATGCAAATAGACACGCATACCGGACGCGGAGACAAAGACGACGGTGACAAAAAATACAAGTAAGGTTGTGGTCTTGTTTTTATCATGAGTGGAAGCTTCATCATCGCCTGCCGACAAGCCAGTTCCCTTGGCGTCAAAAATAATTGCTGTGCAAAGTTGTGGAAATGCTGACTGTGTATTTGTGTGCAGGAATCAGACGCTGGATGGAGAAAAGCAAGAATGCTTGCTAAATTAGCATTGCGGAGGATAAACAAATTCGAAAAATGTACAGTGAATAAATTAAATTAGTGAATATAATGAAAAAACAACTTGTAGTAAACTTTCACATGCATTTATAGAGGAGACTAATAGGTGTGTAGTTTGGGAAAATTTTCGTTTTCTTTTATTCGCCCTTCTTTCTTTTAGTAACTTTACATCTTTCCGACATAGTTTTCCAGTACAAAATGAGAAACAAATTAGCATGACATGATTTTTCATGTCAACACTTCAAATTTGGGATGTTTTAATCAAAACCACTAGAGCCCTCAGAGAGAAAAATAATTCACACTTTTCCATTAATGGTTCGTTATAAATGGCGGATTTTTATTAAAATCTTCTTGCTGCGTTAATGCTGGGTTTAAATACAAGGTTTAAGGTTTATGTGGCTTTGTTTTTAGGTTATGTTGAACACAGACCGAGAGAAGAAAGGTACATGGACAGATGGATCTTCTTTTTAATGCGTACTTGGGTTTGTTTCCAGTGACATTTCAAAACCCAATTCTTAGATCCGATGTAATGCTTCCTTAGTTTAGATAAATGATAGAGACGGTAAAAATGTCCAATGATCATTTCTTAGGAATCTCAAAAGAATCTGTCGGGTCCAAATGACCTAGTTGTCGACGGGCCCTTAAATCCTACTCACCCACGCACTCTCTCACTCACTCACTCACTCACTCACTCGCTCACTCACTCACTCATTCCCACTCTAAAAAATCTGGAATGCCTAGGACAATTTTTAGAAGACTAACATGTACAGAGGTATTTTTAGACGTGGTGAATGACCTTGCTAGGATCTGCGCGAGTGGCGTCATGATGGTGAGGGTAACGTCTGTGTTTCCTACCTTGAAATAAATAAACCCTTGGTGTCAATGCGAGTGCACTGTGTTTTGTCACGCACTGTTCCCGATGTTTACTATACGAAAGTCGGAGAGATACTAACCTGACACCCCATGGTCTTATAAATATAAAAATGAACTTGACCATAAACCACTGCGCAACTATCGGCCATTCACCACGTCTAAAAGTACCTCTCTATGTGTCCGTAAGACTAGTCTACCTACTGTCCTGTTTCGTGAAGAAAAACAAAGCAGGGTAAAGATACCTAATTCCGTGATATCCCTATACCCTGATACCAGGTCAGTTTCCTGCCATGGTTTTATTCTGCAATAGTTAGTAATTCTGAAGCATCCAACAGACAGCTGAACAGTTTTACTTTCCTTTCTCAGTAGTTGAGGGAAATGGAAATGGCTATGGAACATGTTCAATGAATCTGATGAAACGATCGAGATTCTGTGAGCATTGAACTCCCTGCGGAAGAAACATTTTCAATTAACTTCAAATAATTAATTGGAGGTAAATATAAAGTCAATAATGTTAATAACGGTTTGTATTTTGTAATGTAAATGATGGTCAAGAGAATCTATGCACGTATGTCGTCATTGTTTTTGATGTCAGAGAATTTGGATGAATTAGGATACCACTATGATTTAGGAATCCTATCATGCATTTAGGAGCAAACTTAACAAAATTTATTTTAACAATCTTTTAGTATATGTATTTATACAACTTTTCAATTTTCAATCAGGCAAAATATGTTCATTAGCAACGCTCTTAGCTTTTGACCATATTTCTTCAAATTATATGTTCCTAATTGTTAACCTCAGTTATTTCAGTGCGTTTTCTCAGTTGCAAACAACAAGCATGGCCAGCAATAAAGCTTATTTAATTCGCATGAACCAATCAGCCACGCATACTTATCATAATTGTTTATTTTAAAATATCTTTTCTAAGGATTCTTATATTTTCTTTCGCTCTGCTTACACCGCAAGTGTGGAAGAGCTGGAGTAGACCTCCCTGCTTATCCTCGTATTTCAGCCGCGAGTATGGTCGTCTCACTAATAATTGTTTTATTACACATTGTTCATCCATTTCGAAGCATTAGCACTATCAACTGTCTTGGCACATTGAACACTATGAAATAAATAATGCTAATGCAGCAGTTGAGGACCGCAACAATAGCTATTTCTTGCCTTAAACTCCAGGTGCTATTCCTACCCAGCCAGTCGTGTTCGCAGGGCACATTTCGGAGACGCTCGTGCGAGTATAGCGACACGGAATTCCGAAGCCTTGGCATGCTTTTTCCTGCACTTACCCCTGCATTTCTCCGCCTCACCTCTCCTTACCCGTAACGTAGTGATGGCTGCGGCAGCAAGCATCCGAAGCCCTGTTCTCCCCTCTGTTCAGTGGTAGAGAACGATACATATTCCATCCCATGCGCTAATTATTCGTGAGGGAAATTGGCTAGTATTGCTATTATTATTAATATTACTTATTGATTTCTAGTTTACTCTAGGTGTGAGCTTCGATGACAGCTTTGATAGCCCACAATATGCGCCACTGGAAGCAAAGTAGTTTGTTTTCTATAAGCATATAATAATAAGTTGCCTTTAGGTTAGGTATGTTTCTCAAAGCAGGCTTTACAAAATTCCCTTTGAGCTACGAAGTTTTAATGGATTTGTATTTTGGTGTTTTAAAATAAGTATTGCAGGTACTCCAAGCCTTGTATTTCGTAAATGGTCATAGTAAATCTTAGAAAAACTCGCAATAAGCTAAAAGATACAAATGTTAAAACACATTTACAGCTAAGTTTGTTATTTTATCATACAATGTGAGAACATCTCTTTCCTGAACGTTTGCATGAGTGGTTGCGTTTGGAGTAAACAATGATGCAACCCGACATCTCACAAACTGCATGACATAACCTATCTAGACAGGAAGATATTTGTCACTGTTGATCTGAATCCAGTGTTCCAGCAAGTTCATGACACTTTTGTAAAGGCACAAAACATGCAGCATGGTAATGGATGAGATAATGGCTCTCATGTCATTGTTTTTCGCTTTGCTGTAGAGAAGGTTAAATTAGGCCACTGCTCGTTTTCGTGATTCATTTTCTGAAAAGATAACGGATGCTTATTGTGAGGGATGCTCGAGTAACCATGGAGATTAAATGTAAAGTTGTACTGCTCAATGAAGCAACATTTTAAATGATTTCATCTAGCCACCTTGTGATTTCTTCGGCGGTGTTGACTTCAGAAACAATGTTATTATTGTTGATCTTGGTTATTAGACTTCTGTTCACATTTTAGTCTAATTATTATTTACTTGATAATGATGTAAAATTGCGTTGACCTTTCTGTAGGCTTAATTTGTTATGGTGCCAAAAATTATCATTCTTTCTCACTCAACACTAAAGGTTTAAGGTGTAAAAACAACGCCAAAGATAATTTTCGGCGGATTTTTTTATCGTTTCCTGTGGTTTTTTGAAGTGTGTTCTTCACCTTATCACAGAGCGTGGTGGATTGATAACACCACAGCAATAAGGGGGAAAAGAGGGAAGGTTGTTGCCTTTGCTTTTTCTGAAAGCGATCCAGTGATATATATTTAGATGCACACACACACACACACACACACACACAACACACACACACACACACACACACACACACATACACAACACTTGTCATATATGTATGCTGCCGAGGAAAACCTTGTATTAAATAGGTGCTCATAACCACTAACTGAAACCAAACGGAAACAATATAAAGTACAACTAAAGGAATATATTAGGTATACGTTTGTCTACAGTAATTTATTATTTATGTGCTATATTAGTGAGAATAGAGATCTCTATGATTAAATAAATTATTAGTTTAGAAACTAAAGATAAATATATTTATTTGGTTTACATTAATATGACAGCCATACCCTGGCAATAAAATTGTGTTATATTTTTGTGTATATTCCTATATCCTATGATGGACAATAGGTTAGTAAAGCTAAATTAATCAATTATAGTTTTAGTTAGAGGGAAAACATGCTGCTTTATTTGTTTATTTATGTATTTGTGTATTTGTTTATTTATTTACTTATTTACTTGTTTACTTGTTTATTTATTTGTTTGTTCGTTCGTTGGTTTATTTATTTATTTATTTATTTGTTTGTTTGTTTGTTTGTTTGTTTGTTTCTTTGTTTCTTTGTTTCTTTCTTTCTTTCTTTCTTTCTTTCTTTATTCATTCATTCATTCATTCATTCATTCATTCATTCATTCATTCATTCATTCATTCATTCATTCATTCATTCATTCATTCATTCATTCATTCATTCATTCATTTATTTATTTATTTATTTATTTATTTATTTATTTATTTATTTATTTATTTAGCTTTGATTGTATGCAGCAACAAACACTCATATCACTGTGAGAATACAGTTCAGTGTATTTTTTCCTTACTGTGTTCTGCCTTGCTATGTATTTAATTAATTACATTCAAGTTTTGGTTTGCATCCCCTGAAAATCTTCTCACACATATTATACATTAGCTAACCTGAGTGTTGACCAAGTTTTTCCCTTAGAGTTTAGCACCTTCAAGGCGTGTCCTTCTCTATCCGATAAGGTGTGCCTGCCAATCATAATAAGAGGTGTGTATGACAAACTGAATGCATTCTACCGCCTCCTCTTTTAGCCAATACGGTGGAAAGCGTAAAGATGTATTTCGTTTCTGCGCCATTTTTTATATTTTGATTTGGTTATTGGTTAAAGTTGTTTAACAAAAGGAGTGGCACATCCTTGCACCTTGACCTAAAGCAACTAATGGAATGTACAAGGCTTCGTATAACGATAATGTGGCGGAGACGTGAACTGCAGTGAGCTATCTTAAGCGTTCTTCGTATAACAAAGTGCGCACTGCGACCTACGTGGGATCTATACGGTTACCAACCCCCTGGAAGGATGACGTGAAGGAAACAGAAGTCTACAGGCCGCAGGCAGACGAGCCACGAAGACGCGCGGAAGTCCTTAACAGTTCCTGGCTCGAGGACACATCCCCCTACTGAAGCTGACCAGAGAGTTATGAACGACCCGTCCAACCAGGCAGCCCTCCAATGTCCTTGGAGAATACTCTTTCCTCGGAGCAAGCATCCACGCGAGTATGTCCGGTACCACCACACACCACGAAACCTAAAAGCAAACCCGAAAGACAGAACGAAATCGTGGTAAATGAGAAACCGCTCCAGCATTTGCCTACCGAGCAGGGAAAACCACGAGTGGGCAGTTGTCGGGGATCGAACTCGGGACCTCCCAAATACGAACCTCACACGACACCATGGAGCCAACTCACTCGGTCAGCACTATGAGTAGGTACTGTATTCACCGAGTCGCAAGATGAACTTTGGAGTTGTACCTGTCGACTCAGCGAAGCCCTGCATACGTTTTAACACACTGGCACATTTTATTGGAAACCACAGACACCGTAATGCGATTCAGAGTGTCATCGCATTTGGCGTTTTGAGTCTTGCCATTCTAGCGCTCAAACATCGCTGAATACAGCACACCTTAGGTGGGAAGTAATCCTAAGGTGACATTTGCCCAAGCGAGGTCGGGAGGGATCGGGACGCTGACCACGTACCACCCTGTAATGGGCCGAAGTGGGGGACACTAGCGGCTTGGCTCTTCATGGGCTGTTGTGCCGGGGCTATACCCGTGATTCCGCAAACATTCCCAGTTAACGTATCCCTGTAGATCCAACTACCATATTTATCGCGCAGGTAAAGCCGTGTTACGGCTAGGTACTGCGGTAAAGACTCTGGCGGGGGAAATCGGCTTTCCCGCTCGACTCAAACTGCCTCTGGAGCCACTGGGCTTAGCTTAGCTTAGTTTTTAGCGACATCTACATTTTTGTATAGTAAGATTTTGTCAGGTCTCTTACGGTTTACAAGTTATTCAAAAGTCATCCAGAGTAAACACGACTACATAGGCTATAATGAGAAAATTCAAAATATATATTTCATGTTTCATAAAAATATATTAAACATGTGGCATTTTAATCAAAATCGTTAGAGCCATGTTCACGAAAAACAAAATTTTCGGAAACTGTTCCATGTGAAAGGTAGTTTAGGGTGGGGCTATTTTCTTTAAAATCTTCATATCGCATCCTTGAAAGACATTAAACTTAAATACCAACTTTGGTTTTTAACCGACTTTTCGTTTTTGAGCTATGCTGTCCAGTCTGACAGACTGACACACAGACACACAAGGACCTTTTTCTGAAAATGCTTTTTTTGGATTCAGGGGGTCTCAAAACATATATTTCCGTTGAAATCTCGGTATTGAAGTTTTAAGTGGAACGCAATACTTCTAATTACTGGTAGGTAATAGCAATTATCCAGTTCTCTGTCATACGGCGGCTGTTTGCCTAGACATCACATTTCTAATGAGATATTGATATTTAGTGCAAGAAACCATGCATGTATAGTAAAAGCCCAACTCTGGTGGATGATTTTCACGTTTATCCTATAAAGTAGTAAGAGTTTGTACTCCGAACACTGAGGCCTTTAACCGGAAGCTGAGTTAATGCAACGGAGGGTATTTAACATAACTTATAAGAACGCAGGAAGCGGATGCCACTTGCAAATTCAGCCGAGGAACAGGGACAGAATTTAAAGGAAAAAAGAACGGCGGGCACGTGCTACTGGTGTACAGGAAATGGCACCAGTTGTCGGGCGTCCCAAACCCCCTTCCCCTCCTATTTTGTTGTTGGGTAAACACACTGCTCAGTTATTAGAAACTCACGCAGCTGGAAACAATGCAATTGTTAGTTTAGAAGCTATTTGTTACAATCTGGTGTAATCTCATTTGCTCTCGGAATCATTGCGTCAACTGCCTAATTGTTGTGCTTTGTTACCCGTTGTGAGATAAATTGTGAAACTGCAGTTGCTACACAGTTGCCTAGTCGTTTGGATACTTGAACACTTAGCTGCCACACTACTTTTCACCAATGAAATGGTACGGAACGTGTTTCATCCAATAACGACTGCTTGTCCCGATAATTCTGACCACGTCCCTATCAGTTCCCTATTTACTGTCATCGCCAAGACACGGATATGTATGATGTTTATGACAGTTTTTGTTTGTGCTCTTTTCTATGGAATATAAGGGAAGCACGCTTTTTATCAATGGTGATTACAATGATACTGTTGTCATGGTCATATAAAGTCAAATTTTGGCTTTTTTAACGTTTTTGGTCATTTTCTTGTCATTTTTCATGCCATGTTTTTTCTTAAATTTTCGTATTTTTGTCATATTTTTATATTTCTATTCCAGTTTCGCATATGTACTTGCAGTCGTCCCAAAGACGATTTTTCACATCTCCTAATTTTGTCTGTAATATTAGCTCTTGTTTCCGTTACATTGTTGTGTGCAACTACAAGATGGCTTCTCCTTGAAAACTTTAAAATGTATGTAATTTGTTGTGGGAATCCTCCTTCTGGTCGCCCTTCAAACTGTGACATTTATTTCATTCTGTGCAGAGCTGAGGGTTAACTCCGGATTGAGCAATTATGGTAGCCGCAAAATTTAATGGCGGCTGAAAGCTGACTATTACTATCCCTTTCCCTGTTGTGCAAATACATTTTGTGGGTGCAAATTATATTGATACTATTGGCTTTACAGCGTGTTTAACTATACAACACAGCAAGCCATGGCAAGGCTATGATTGGTTTTTTTTATCGAGCTACCCGCCATCAAATTTTGTGACAGCTAACAAATTCAAAATGCAACTCTGAAGTTGTTAGTATTTATTTATTGTTGAGTGTGCAAGATTTTTAAAGGAGATTTTCAATATAAAGTTAATTTAAACAGCATTACATTTTTGAAGATTTCGAAAATGCGCCCATAAAGTTTAGGTCATATTTATCGCCATATTTTCTAATCTTTTTCGGTCATACGTGCTTGCATATTTCTAACATTTTTAGGTGATAAACATCCCGGCCGTGGTCATCACCTCCCTTGCATTTGTTTTTGGTCATACAGTCCAGTACAACTGGTACAACAATAGCTATTGTAGATCTGGTTAAAGCAGAGCAATTATTGGAAATTAAAAATTTTGTGCCGCTACCATTTCTGAGATATCTTTAGTTTGGGTTTAAATTTTCAAATACTTGCACCTTTTTCATGTAATAAGTCGCTATTCTTTTTACTATCTCTACTACGTATAGTAAGTGGGGGAAATTTTCATTGCATCCAAAAATTGTATATCGGGATTTCACCAAAAGTACATGTTTTGAGAAACCCTGAACCTTAAAAAAAAAAAAAAAAAAAAAAAAAAAAAAAAAAAAAAAAAAAACATTATAGAAAAAGATCTGTGTATTCGTGTGTGTGTGTGTGTGTGTGTGTGTGTGTGTGTGTGTGTGTGTGTGTGAACAACATAGCTCAAAAACGAAAAGCTCGGGTAAATATCAAACTTGGTGGTTAAATTCAGCATCTTCCAAGGATGCAACACGAAAACTTTCCAGAAAATATTCCCACCCCTTAAGGTGAAAAAAATGTTCTAAGGGTTTTATTTTCTCTAGAACGGCTCTGACGATTTTTATTAAAATACCATATACCTACTTAAGTTATTTTGATGGCAAATGAAATGTATATCTTGAGTTTTCTGGGAATAGCCTCTGAAGTCCTCTGCAATCTGGATGACTTTTGCGTAAGTGGTAAGACAAAATCTTACAGTACAAAAATCTATATCTCATTAAAGCATACAATTTATGACAAATACATTTTTTTTTGGAAATAATTATTTTTGAGATATTCTTTCTTATTGATTTGAATTTTCAGGTACTTATACTTTTCTCAAATAGGAAGTCGTCGTTTGTTTTTATTCCGCGGCCATGCAAAGAGAACAGAATTTCACAACTATCAGTATCGGCCAGCTCTTAAAGATCTGACTATCGCTTAAGCCTACTGTACATATTCCCTATTCCAATTGTACACTACAAGGAAATATGTAATAAAACATTTTCTACAAACGTTTATCCCGATTAACACGAAGTACATAGAAGAAAAAGCGTTTTTCAGAATAGTTTGTACATAAGTAGGTAGAGATAATCACGTGAGTGCACACTTCAGAGTTTTTTCTTGTCATCATGCGAGGTGTATGGAATTTCAAAACCATCACATAGCGATCCGCGTTTTAAAAATCTAACTATCGTTTTAGCTTACCTACAACGAAATGTGTGGAATATGTAATGGAAATTTACCTTGATTAACGAGCGGTTAGAAGAACGAGCCTGTAAGAATGGTTTGTAGAAGAGTGAATGGAGAAAGTCTTGTGAATTCACACATCGAATCTCTTTACTCCTATTAGTTTTGCAAAATATGTCGTATGTACAGGTTGAACTAGGTGCATTCATCTCCAAATGCACAAAAACTCAAAGTGAAGGAACAAATTAGCCCGAAGTGGAGAGGGGAGTGTTTCCACTTGTTAGCTACCCCCTTGTGCCTGTTCCCTGAACCATACACTGAATATGCAAATTAGGTCACAGGTCCATGAAACACAGCTGTAGGTCACTCAGAGTTTGGCCTGCGTGCACTCAAGCCAGACGAAACTCACACGCAGATAGATACCTATAGTACCTATACGTAGGTTATGTACATATGTACCTAAGCAAAATAAATCCTCTTCAGCTAGACATTAACCCAATATTTCTCGACCTATGACTATTTTAGTCACCTTTCATACTAGGTTTGTTTTAATCTGGATCAAGTTCCAGCCGTGGATTTCTCTCTGTCTGTCTCTCCCCCCCCCCCCCCCCCTCTCTCTCTCTCTCTAGCTGGCTTTATGGTCGTCTGCTTTTAGCTGCTAAAAGGATTGTTTCAAACAGTACAAGGATTTCATGCGGCCAAATTGTTGTTGATGAACTACCAGATCTAGCGTCAATATGGCGCGACTATTGCTGCAACTTTTCTCTCAGTGCCACTTTCATTTGATATTCCTTTTTTTTTTTTTAGTTTCTAAGTTTATGATCAGATACATAATGTGACGCATTCAAATGACTTCTGTACACGTTTCTATAAAATATTCTTACAAAAGCTCATTATTCTATCTAGTTTTGTTAACCAAGATAAGGCCGCGCCGTAGCCGAGTGGTTAGACCATACGCTTCTCACCAAAGCGGGCCGCATGTCGGATTTGTGGTGGACGAAGCGTCGCTGCGTCGTGTTTCCTCCGGGTTCTCCGGTTTCCCTCGCCACCTCATTCCACCGGTGCTCCATCTTCATTTCATGTATCATCAGTGTCACCGCCTGCGGTGCCGTAGTAGTAAAAGCTAGCGTTAAACACTACAAAAAATTGTGTGCTTTGCGAGAGCTATATTTTTGTGAAGCAAGATTCTGTCTTATCATCTCTTACGGTTACAAATTATCATAAGTAATACCACAAGTGATTGTCAATTTATCTAGAGAATTTGACTTTGACAAGTTGCATTTATTAAGACTATTTCACGAATTAAAGGATGATATAGCCTATGAAATATTATTTAGATGTATTGTAATTACCAACCTCTTAAAAGAAATATGTAGAATGAATACATACATACATTGGCGTCCATTGGCACGGCCTACTAGGTTATATTGATGCTCCAATTCTTTAACGTGTTGGTAATGTCAGAAGTTGGAGTATCTGCTGTTAATTTATAATTTCGTTCAATACAAAATTTTTCAAACTGATTCCAAGCATATTTCTTGTTGTATTCTGTGTTCTAAGGTTTCCCTTTTCGAATTATTTCATCTATTTCAGCACCGAAGCGAGAGTCAGCCATATTTGACGTTTGAATAGCGGCTCTATTGCGTCAAATTACGTCAGCTGTTGCACATCTGTAGCACAGTGCAGTTAGATTCTCTAACCTGATCATTACATAAGAAAAGCAGAGGAAGTGATAATGAAATGTGATAATTTTTTCGGGAATGAAGGCTGCTATTGGTTGAAATTTTAAACTGTTATGCACATATTTGGTTGGTTTCAACCTAGTCACATATAAGTGGAATAGTCTATACAACAGTATTCACAATTAAGACGACTCCAGAGGTCATTCTCAGAAAATTCAAAATATACGTTTAATTTGTCCAGAACGTATCTTAAATGTAACAATTTTGATGGCTCTAAATCGTTTTTAAGCAACTTTAATTCATTTTTTGAGAAAACAGAAATTTACAAAAAATAAAGGGTAGTTTGTGATGAAGATATTTTCTTAAAAAGTTTGGTGTCACATCCCTGGTAGATGCCGAACTTAAATACCAAGAATGGTATTCAACCTCTTTTCGTTTTCTTCAAAGAACATCCACACAAGGAACTTAATTTTATTTTTATTCCGGGAGTCTCAAAACGTGTATTACAAGTGGGATGTAATACTTTCTCTACCTACTACAAATAAGCAGCGCAGAAAGTAATACACTCGGAGATATTTATCGATTATTTTACATGGGTGTCTATTTCGGAACGTTTCGCAATTCTGTTCAACTCGTGATTGTTTAAGGGGAGACTAAATGGCTAATACTGCGAAAAACATTTTTTTTTTTTCCTTTTATGCTTATACATTGGAATTTTCCCCTTAATTTTGTATATATTTTATCACTGTAGGCGCACTACTTATATTTTAAATATATTTTTTAAATGGCACTGCATCTGCCATTTTGTACACTGTATTGTGCACCACCTTACATAACAAATAATAACCACCACACTTTGGAGTAGACATAAGCTTTAACCTATCTTTTAACGAACTTTCATTTTGTTAATTGTGGCAGTTTCTACAATGTGGTTTCTTTCTTCGGGAATTCTTGTGAGTTTTCTTCACCATTTTTGTTTTCTGTGTTGTTGTTTGTTTTGAACAGCGTTTTTGTGAATTATAATTACTGGAATAAATGGTCCCTTCTCAAAGCATTGTTGATAAGTTAATTAAATTTTGGGGTCATCTAAACCATCTCTATATGCTATTATAGCTCTATTGTGGTGTTAAGATCTTTGGTCACGTTTATAAAAAAAAGTTATTGCTGGTCAATTTTAATCAAAGGATGATATAATTGAGAAAAAGTGTATGTATCTATCTTGATTGACAAAATTGTTGGGTGAAAGTAGGTCAGTGAGCATAGAAGACTTATCACCCACGTCGATGTTGGTCTGCTTTCTTAAATGTAGCTTGAGTTAATAACCAATGCATCAAGAGTTGAGCAAGTTGGTGGGACAGGACTTTTAATCTCTCCTTAATGAGTTATACTGCGTGTATAATTGATAAAAACGTAGGCTTATTTTACTTAGCACCCTTGGTTATCTGCAAGAACGCAATTCGGCTTCAGGTTACAATGATCTTGAAAATGCACTTTCGGATCCATTCCAAATATGTATGTTTCTCCTGATCTGCTTCATAAGGACTTTGAAATGCTCAGATGAGATTGATATGATTGGTGAATATAAACCGTATAAATTTTCCTCTGATTTCTCTACTCTATAACAAATAATAAATAACCAAACAAAACAGAAATGACGATCAAGTTTAAAGAATGAGAAACTCAGTAAAATAAAACCCAGCGGTGTAGCTCAGGTGGTAACGTCTGTGGTCCGCATTCGGGAGGTCGCGGGTTCGATCCCCGTGGCCGCACGCTCTGAAATGCGCTTTTCCGTGGTTTCCCCATGTCACTTAGGCGAATGCTGGGTGCATTAATTTCATCTTCACGGATTCCTTTCCCTTCATTTCTCATTTCCCTTCCTTGTCATCTTTCAGGTTTGTTTGGTAACGCGGTGCGCTCCGGCGAATGCGGACAGGTAACACAATTGCTTGCGCACTAGAGCCTCTTCTCTGTGCCTCCCTGGAAGTTGCTGCCCACGCCGCAAGAGTTGCCTCGTCGCCTTCTCCCTGGGTGGAGAATACACTTCGGTTGTGCGCCAGGTGTCAATATCTGGAACTGTTAGGGACCTCTATGTGTCTCTGGAGGCTTCGTTGGCTACGCACTCTGACAAGCCTCCAGTCTCGCTTCGCCTCATCCCTTCCCCCTGCGGGGTGGTAGCCCGCAATAGATCCATGTCGGGGTCGCAGTGGGCGAGGTGTCCCCCTTAGGTTACACAGAGAGAGAGAGAGAGAGAGTAAAGTGAAAGAATGGAGTGAATACATACCAGCGGTCAGTGCAGGGGCAACTTCCTTACTAACTTCCAAACAAATGCTTTTCAGATCCATGTTTATACTTATCCCTTTTCAATTCCTTATTGTTAAACACATTTCCAGAATATTTGAAGCATAGCGCATTAGCATTATATACGTAGTTTTTGTATCTTTATACTTCCTGACAAGGGAAAAGTTTTCTAATGCAATGTTTTTATCCTCAAAGGCATCTCTAAGATTATATACAACTATGCCTGAAAGAGTTCTGATTTGTAGCACAAAAGCAATTGTCGTAGAGCAAGGATTTCAACAAAAACAAATTCTTCTGACAATACACAGTCCATTAGTCCTTAATGGTTTCTCCTTCCAGCAAACACAATGCAGTATTTGACAGAGCAGTAGTTATGGATCGCTAACTGGTCGAGCTGATACCTGCTTTCTGTTTTCACAGCGAAGTAATAACTAAAAGTGCTTTTAAATGATTGTTATTATAATTCACGGTTCTCACAACAAACTGCACTTCAGTTTGACTCCAGAGTTTACCATTCATGCAAACTTTTACGTTTACCATATTATTATATGAGTAATAAGGTTCACTTGCCTGTGTTGGATAAACATGAAAAACTATCTGTACTTCCACATTTTAGCCTATTTTCTTTTACATGTCAAAATATTTCAGCCAGATAATAGAATTTTTACTATTCCCTCTAATTTGCTGAATCATGTACCTACTTTCATTAGTTTGAACATTTATTTATTACAGAAATAAAAACACAATCTTACACTAAGCAGGACTTCTCAGCATTGAGAGCAATCAAAACGAAACCGAATCCAGAACCACTATTGCTACTCATAACAAACGATGATTCAGCCACGAACAGAGAATTTGGTGTCCAGAAAGCAACCTCAGCGATACCATTAACAGGTGAGAAACATACAAATTCATATACTTTTTGTGTATGTGCTATCTTGCATTTAATTTTTACATAATCGTCCTTTTTGTAGTATTTAATAAATTATAAAATGTTAAATCTGTTTTAGATATAGTTATGTATTATTTAAATTAAGAGTAACTCTAGGCTAGGCCTAGGACCTAGGCCTAGGGTACAGGCTGGAATGGAAAATTGTATTTGGGGGTACGCGGAGAAAAAACGCTGAATACCACTGAGTCAGATTATAAACTATTTTAATTCCAAAGAAACTTATACACATCATTTACAGGCCCTAATGACCTTGTTGTCGACGGGCCCTTAAACGCTACACACCCACTCATTCACATAAGTTGAATATGCCCTACGTATACATAAATAGTAGTCCAAGGCAGAAACGGCAACGTATGAAGTGCAATGGCTAGAGCACAAGCAAGGGAGAGTTTTTGTAAGGTCTCTAGTTGAGTGATTAATCCTAATTGAACGGGACCCAACTCTCAAGTCTTCCTCTGACACTGCAGCAGATAGCCTGTCCAGTTCTTGTATTTGGGAACAGGACTTGCTCCGTTGCACACCTCAACACAGTGGATGTTGACGCGCTCCGTAATTACGGGGGCGAGATACTCCGACAGAATAATTGAACAAGTTATGGGGCGTTGCTCCAGGATTAGTTCAGGCGGTAAATAGAGGTTAGAACTGGCTTTTCATCAGTCTTAAAACCTTTGTTGTTTTACATTTCTCATAAAAATCGGTAATGAACAAATGAGAAATATGGTTGGCCCTGTGGCGCACTTGGTAGAGCGCCTGCCTGCTGTGCTAGGGGTCCCGGGTTCGATTCTCGGGTAGGAATTTTTTTCCAGCTAGGATTATTCCTCATCCTTCCCTGAGTCTGGAAGTATGAATGAAAGTGTGAATTCAAAGTATAAAACCCCCAAAGATCGAAAAACCCAACGTAAACATGTAACACCATTTGTCAATAGTCAAGGCCGCCGATATGACCTCTGCAGTTAAAGGCGGGATATAAATGGAACCAAAAAAAAAAAAAAAAAAAAGAGAGAGAGAGAGAGAAATATGGGTTCTGTTTTGATTTTTCGCTTCCTCTAATGTAGAAACAGGAAGAATAGTATTTCATCCAAAATGTGATGTCATTACTTCACCAGAAATAGAGCTCTGAATACCCCAGAACCCAAAATAACACACTTTTCTAGTAGATCCACGTGAGAGAGATATAGATAGAGAGAGTGAGAGAGGCAGTACAGCATAAAATTCGATAAATTCGATAAATATCAAACTTTGTATTAAGTGAAAATACCTCATTCGATGTAATTTTCTACTTTGATTTTTTTGGACAAGTCAAATATTAAACAAGTTACCGCGCGGGATGGCTCAGGTAGTAACGTCCGTGGCTCGCATTCGGGAGGTCGCGGGTTCGATCCCCGTGACCGCGCACTCTGATATGGGTTTTTCCGTGGTTTCCCCATGTCACTTAGGCGAATGGTGGGGTGCATTATTTCATACCACGGTTTCCTTTCCATCATTTCTTTTCATTGCATTTCCTTATCATCTTTCAGGTGGTGTAGTTCACGGCATGTAGTGTGGGCAGTGTCGGGCAGATGGCATGGATGACTGCGCATGGTAACTGCTGTTCTCGGCGCTGGGTGGCGTCTGGTGGCCCTTATCCTCCGTCGAGGGGGGAGGGACGCTTCGCACGATATCGACCCGGACCCGCTGTGTAATGGCTGCTTGGCGGGGCCTAGCGCCGGGATGAAGACATCTCAGCACTGGTTAGGGACCTCCACGCGTCTCTGGCTGGCCTGTCTAGCTGCGGATCTGATAGCATCCCTTTGGTTTCCTCATTTCATCCCTGCCTCCTGGGGGTGGTAGCAACAATAGACCTGTGCAGGTCGACGTGAACGAGGTGTCCCCCTCTTTACCTGTACCGTTTACCTTTAAACAACAGTTGTTTGTTTCTATTCCGGTTTTTTACAAGAGAAGTACAACAGCATACTTTTGAGGTACGAACAGCTCCATAGTTGGATGATAATTGCACACAAGTATGATTAAATCTGGTATTTTCCAAGGATAAAACCAAAGATTTTCACGAAGTGTCAATTCCAAACAATTTTCTATGTACCTAGGTGTGTGGAAGGGCAGTCATTACATTCCTTCTAATATATGCTTTATAGAAGCATTACAAACAAAAAAGTCTTATGGCATTTTGTCCTTTGATCAGCAGAATTCGAAAAACTAAATGGTTTTTGATCCAACTTGGATGCGTAATTCCACAGGAATGTACGAAGATAACAGTTTGTTACTTGTAAGATGCGTAGGGTTAACTTATTTCTGACATAGCTTCAGTAGTAATTACGGGACATCACACGGGGCTTTGAAATAATTAATCACTTAAAAGACGTGAAGGAATGCTCCAAACGAATTCTTCAGACGCGAGGTATGTCGACAACGTTGCGTTGAGGTTGGTCAGGGACTTGACCTGGTTTGCGAATGTAAACAGGTCGACCACTTTCACTACAGCCTATGTTTTGGCAGGTAACGGTTGTGATTGGCCTACGTTCGTACAGTAAACAGAAGGAGACGTGTGATAGCAGTAGTGTTTATTTGTGTACTGAACCAGTGAAAGTGACAATCGGTAGTGTCGGCAGCTTGTTTTCGACAAAATGATCTCCATAGGAAATGGGCAGAGACCAAAACGTAAAATACAACATGTATTCCAAATACCAGATCTATCACTGGTTTAAATTAATGTAATGACTTCCCTTCCATCCTGTACATATGCACCTACCATTCACGCCGAAATTCCCGCTTACGTTGGCAACCCTAAAATAACCAAGCAGATGAAAGGTGAAATGAAATGAGAAGTGAAGTGAAATGGAAGGAGAGGAAATTCAGGGAATTAATTATCCTTCCCAGCACTCACCTAGTGACCCGGGAAACCCGGAAAACCCCATGGTTCAGGAATATCGGCCACGGGAATAGAAACCACGACTTCTCGAATACGGAAAAGAAATGCTACCGCCTGAGCCATCCCCGCTCGGTGAACATAACCAATAACATTCAATAAGAAAATTCACCCGGACTTTATAAATAAATCCGACACAAAAATATAGTAGGAAGGAAATAACAGATCCCGTCTGGCATCAGCATTTAAACGGAATGGCACGCAAAACGGAAGAGCACATGATTGTGTAACATAAGTATGGCGAGTGTGTGCATTTCACAAGTCGGCAGTACATGTGGAAAGAAATGCACAATAATTCTTCCTGTATGCACACAACGCAAGCATAAACTTTGGAGTTTGCCATCTCTTGCGTTACGTGATTATCGAACACTTCCATTAAAATATAAAGTGGGTGCATCTGTGCTTACTTTTCATTGTGGATACAGCTCAGTAGCATTTTGAAACCATTTTTATCGTAAGGCACAGAAATATAAGCTTTAGTATGACTAACTGTAATGATCATATATACTATTGTTACTAATACATAGGTATAAAGCAGGCAAGAGGCCACAAACACATTGTGGAGTGAGGGGAACTGTGCCATGAACACGCTGTAGTTTTCTTGGTTGAGAATCACTGCATGATAAACAGGAGAACGACAAAGAGCCCAGTTTCTCAAGTTGGGGAAGACTTGCTCGTCCGTCGCACATGACATCTGTTTTGTTTGTTACTTCCTCCAGCTGGAAACGACTACCTGACAGCTGCCACTGACTTCACCAGACTTCAGTTCCGGTACACGTGTTACAACCACCTTTTAACTTTTAAAGGTAGGTAACTAGGTGGGCTTCTTTCCTAAAGGTAACTAACAGAAATACACTGCACAAGAGTGTTACATTCACATAACTCTCTCTGCTTATTCTTATGCAAAATGATCTTGTAAAAGCTTGCTCTTTTATCGACTTCTTAATGTCATGGAAAACAAGGGGATTCCCGAAACATCTAATAAATACCATTAAATTCTATAGAATAATACAGAAATAGTATTAAAAGAAAATAATGTTATTAGTAAACATATTTTAGTAAATGCAGGTACATGACAGGGGTGCAATTTAGCACCGACTCTTTTTATCACATATGTATGTTGACGACGCAATAAGAACATGGAAAATCATGTAGAAGGAATACAATTAGATCGAAACACTAACTTATAGTTTGTGAAGTTTAACTTGAAACATGGAAAGTAGAGCGAGATAGCGCTATATTCACAGGGCAGTTGATAAAGCTTAACTGCCTAATCTGAAATCCTTTATTATTGAAACTTACTATTTAAATTCTATGTTGTAAAGGTTGCAAAGGTATTTCCCAATGCCCGCGTGAGTCAATACGAAAACCAACCAAGCAAGGTTGGCTAAACATGTCAGGATATTTTCCACATTTCTGTAGAAGCTCTTCCATATTTCAAAAGTACATATAACTGATTCTGAGAGGCTAGGCAGTGAAGGGTGACTGTGACCGTGTTTCTCAGCAGTTGGACCGTCATTAGCGAACCCGACCCTGCCATAACCGCCAGGTAACAGCACAAGGTCATGTTTCAATTTAAACCTCACACTATAGTGTATTAGTATAGGCAGACGATCTTTGTATAATAGAAAAAACTGAAAATAATTTACAGAAGGCCATATATAAGTTGGATAAAATATTAGAATGGTATGAACTAAGACTTCAGTAAATAAAACGAAAGTAGACGGGCTCAAAACAGGCATTTCTGGTGAAATCTCTACATCGAATTTTTGGGTAGAATGCAATACTTGCTCTATTTATCGTAAGTAAGAACGTATTAGAGGAAGTAAAAAAGAACTACTGAAGCCACCGCAGTTTAAATATGAAATAATATCGGATATAGAGGATTTTCTGTTCTTCTCCGGAGATTGTAATGGTTTTCTTAAGGAGACATTTGTGAAAATTGAAAAATCTAAAGTTTTTTGTTGGATTTGTTTCAATTTACACCATTTGTTTGTTATGATCAAGAATAGAAAAATAACAAGTTTTAACTTCTTAGCTCTAATACTTCCTGCAGAATTAATGTTTTATATCTCAATTACAAGCGATTTTTAAAATGTTCCATAGTAGGTACTTTAACGTATGGGACATACGTTTCTGCACTCATTTTAAACTATTAATGACTTGTACCTATGTAAACTTTATGTCTTCGCTATGTTAATAAAGAAACCAACTAATAAGCTTTAACTATCGTTATTGTTTCTAATGTTTAGAAATAAGAATTTAATTTTTTTTTGATTCAAGTAACAAATACAACAATTGTAAATGGGTGCACCAATCCAACTGCCAGCCTGGTGCAGGCACGCGCATGAGAAAGACCATTCAGCCGATAAGGGAAGATGAAATGGTCAGCATCGCGCTTCCCTCAGTGGGAATTTGGTGCCCGGCACAAGCCCTCAAGTGCATCATGGTGTTGAGTGGAGGCCGGTGCTGTACATGAACCACAAATTTCGCACCCTTACGGCTGGGCTCGAACCCATGGGCATTATATGGCTGGAAATTGAAACACTACAGTTCAACCATGAAAATATTGAAAAATTCAATACGTAGAATTTAAAAGTTTAACATTTCCAAATTTACGTCATATAGGCCATAGGGCATTATACATATTACTCCATTTTCATTTTTAAGACTAATTTTCTCTGAAACTTAGGTTGAAATTTGTGGAAATAGTCGATTTCAGTACTTTAAAAAATGTAAGTACACTTATATATTTTACATATACTTTTTCAATGGGTACAACCGGAATGTTGGCTTTCGTGACTACAGACAGCTACTTATCACAACTCCTTAAATGCATCACGATACTGATTGGACATTGTTGTATACAGGGGCCGAAAAAACTGCCACACATTAGCGGGCTCGAACCCACGCCCATTCCGTGGCTGGGAACGGGAGCAGCATACTACAACCCACTATGCCTCGACGCAGGACAAAAATGTATACCTAGCTAAACTTTATTTATATCAGGTGTTTTTAAAAAAGTGTCTGATATTGCAACAGGAGTTGGGATTGGTCAAGACAAGAATAAATGTTCATATAAGCATATGTCCAGAAACAAATACCTGTTGAGATATGAGCCATTTTACTCGTGTTGAACATTTACACCAGAAAATGCACCTCATCCAACAGGCGCATTCTAGGGAACACTTTATTGTCACAAATAGTTAACGGACAATTGTTGGGCAAACATCCATAAACGCCAAACATGAGTTGTGACGATTCCTGCAATTCTGTCCTCTGGTAACATCTGCATGCTATGTAGATACTACTACAGGAGATGCTCCATGTGGTTACCATGAAGTCTTACATATGCTTGCTCCTCTTCTCAAAGAATACAGAACTCTTTCGAACACACCTGGCTGCCCTCGGATTTGAGCACGTGCATTGGTCACACGCTCTTGTAACGTATGTACATTGTAGATGTGTTTGGCATACACCAATGACCTTAAATGTCCCCACAGCCAAAATTCCAGTAGACTGACGTCCGGCAAATTGGGAGGCCATGCTGCTGGGCCTCTGTGACCAATCCATCCGTTGGATGAAGTGCATTGTCTGGTGTAAATGTTCAACACGAGTAAAACAGCTCATATTTCAAGTTATTTGTTTTCGTACATATGCTAATAGAAACATTTACTCTAGATTTGTCCAATTCCAACTCCTGTTGCAATATCAGACACTTTTTTAAACATCCTATATACTAAGAGAGCCCGCAGCTCTGCTCGTGTTATTGCGTTAAATGTGGAGATTCTAGTCTGTCTCTCTTCCTCATTCTTTTCTCACGGTCTGCCTCTACCTCTTTCGCGGTCTGTCTGTCTGTCTGTCTGTATGTATGTCTGTCTGTCTGTATGTCTGTATGTCTGTATGTCTGTATGTCTGTCTGTCTGTCTCTCTCTCACTCACTCTCTCTCTCTCTCTCTCTCTCTCTCTCTCTCTCTCTACCTTCTTAACTAAAGCCTTGCTTTCCTCCAATCTGAAAACTGAACTGAAAGATTTTTCAGTTGAGGGTCACGTGATCATGAATGGGTGCATTGTTTGTTATGGAAATGCTTTCCTCCGGCCGAGAACTGAGCTGAACTGAACTGAGAACTGAATTCGTTTGCCACTAGATTTTTCAGTTCTCCACCAGAAATCTAGGCGACGAAAATTACGTTGGCAGCCGCCTTTTCAGTTCATTTCAGTTGAACTTGAGCGGTCTGAATAGGTGTTCTGTGATCAGAAGTGAGGTTATAATAGCGATATCGTTTTGTTTACTTGCAAGTTTAGGCAAAATGAGTGTAAAACGTAAGTTCTCATACCTCGAAGAGGAAAGGATTATTGAATTTGTTCGGCACAATGAACTTCTATACAACCTGCAGCATACAGAGTATAAAATAGTGAGAAAAAACAGAGGCTGTGGAAGGAACAGGCAGAGGAATAATTAGAAGAAGAAGAAAAATAAAGCATATTTAGAACTTACATTTTATGTATTCAATTCATTTTATTCACCATGTGCTTTCAATACAGAAATATCAGCTTTGTCAAATCAAGTAATATAATAATACATGACGAATTGACACAGAATCATGTAATATCGACATGAACATGTACGAGTACATATGTATATAATAATAGTAGGTAAAATATGTCTATTGCACTATTTTCATAGCCACTGTTTAAGCTATTTGTCCACTAAAGGTAAAAGCAAGATAAAAATATGTAAAATAAAATGTCATTGTGCTCAAATATGTAAAATATGTAACAATCGCATGTCATATGATAGTTACGGTTCCAATTGATGGACATTTAACCTTTTTAGTTATGTATAAGCAAAAGGAAAGAATGTGTATTTATATAAATATCCTAGCTCTATTTAATAAGAAATATGTATTACCATTGTCCTTCAGGTACCTCATAAACAAACTCTTATAGGCACCTTCTGAACTACGATTTGCAAACATGGGATGTACCTCATAGCGTTTTTCACAACTTTGCTCATTATCAATATTATCAGCTCCCCAACTCACCTTCTTCACTGCTATGCGGCTTTCTCAACCACATTTCAGCCATTATACTCAATGGTATGGTGTGTTCAATTCAGTTCAGTTTTCTAGGAAAGCATATCTGAAAACTGAACTGAACTTAACTTAACTTTTCAGTTTAAGTTCTAGTTCAGTTAAGTTCAGTTTTCAGATTGGATTGTTGGTTGGTTTGTGAGTTTAAGGGCCCTCAACTTCGAGGTCATCAGTGCCCTTACAAAATTCATGGCAATAGCCAGATACAAATTTGATTCAAAAATAAAAATACTAGCAACAAAGAAAATATACACAAAAACGTAAAAAGCAGTGGCAATAGCCAAATATGAAACAAGGTGATAAATATGTCAAAAAGCATAAAAAGAGATATCTAAAATTTTAAATCCTCAAATTGACGCTACAATCCGCTAAAAACTTAAAAACTCCATCAACCGCTGTTTTGTCATCCGCCAAGACCTCTGCAAGTCTGACAGGCAGCTGCAGAAGGCGCACACTCCAGCAGCAGGTGGGGGACTGACAAAAGTTTGTCAGGTTGGAGGAAAACAAGGCTTAAATATCCGTTTCCCTTCCCTGTATCTGTCCCATTTTCTTTCTCAATTTCTTTCTCTCCTCTGTGGAACTTACATGTCATGTGATCTTTTGTTAACCTAAAGAGGAAGAATTAACCGAATCTTTAAAAAAAAGTTGATGTTATTACAATAATAATTGGCTTCTAAGGAAAATGCTCCTGAAATTAGATAAATGAACATTGTCGAGACAGGCAGTAAAAGTTTAAAGGACAAACTAGAGGAGTTAATTGCGAACTGTACATGAGAGACATGGCTGGATCAGTGAGTAAGAAGGACCCATGAGAACGGCGATTTTCGACAAGATAATAACCGAGGTGCAGGAGTAACGGTACTGTCTCCCTCACTCCCACACATTTCTTACGCAATTAAACATCATTCACGTAGTTTTGTTTACGCTAGTACACCGGCATCCATCTCCCAAGTCGTGATCTCGCTGTTGGCGTGCGTTGCCCTCCACCTCTCCTCTCCCTTTCCCTACATCACGTGATAACACGAAAAGAGAAAAGAGCGTGGGAAAAATGTTCGAGGATGATCCTCTCAAGATGTTTGGGTCCTCTCTGTAGGTCAGACATTTTCCCCGGGGCTCAAGGTGAACTTAACAGTTGAAGGCTCGAATCCTAACGAGCGAAATATTGCATTATTTGCGTCGGTTACAAATTTACATGCGTTCATAATTACTGTGAATTGATGCACAAATTAATATTACCATCAATTATGTAACAAGCGATTTTGAAATTCGCGATCACTCTGTGAAGAAATTAATCGGGGGAGAATTTAACTTGGGAACTAAAGAATCACAAGCTATGCTTATCAAGACTATTCCATAAAAACCTGAGTGTTGCACTCTCTGCTCTTGTACTAACTAATCTTACACACTCTTATTCCTATATCTTCTTCGTCTTAGTTGAGATAAGACCGCCTCCGTAGCGCAGTTGGTAGCGCGCTTGCCTCTGGCGCGGAGGACCCGGGTTCGATCCCCGCTACCAGCATGGGGATTTTATCCCATCTGGGAGGTCTGGCACGGGGTGCACTCAGCCTCGGTAGGTCCCGGGGGGACCAATTGAGGAGCTACTTGATAGAGAAGTAGCGGCCCCAGGTCTAGAAGACCGCATAACCGGCCGGGAGGGCTCGGGGCGCTGACCACGTCCCACCCTCCAATACTGCACGTCACCAATGACGCCTGTAGTGGGCAGAGGTGGGGGACGCAGCGGCTGGGCGGTAGGCCTTGGCCCCTTGCGGGCTGTCGCGCCGGGGTTTAGGTTTAGTTGAGATAAACATTTGCAGAAAGTATCTTATTGCGTATTTCCTTGTAAGTGCAAGGCGAATATGGGAATAGAGTAGGCTTTGAGCGATTGTCAAATCTTTTAAAGCTGATCGCTATATGAAGGCTTTGAAATTCGTTCTCTTTGCACGGTCAAGAGATAAAAAAGTGAATAACGAACTTCCACTTGAGAAAAGTTTAAGTGTTGCGAAACTTGCACAAATAACAAGGAATATCTCCGAAATGCTTCACTCCACAAAAAATATATTTGGATATAATTTGTGTGTTTTAACGAAATTTTTTGTTCAGTAAGATTTGGTCTATCTCTTACGGTTTACAAGTTATGCACAATCATCAAGAATAAATAGCACTACATAGGCTATAGACAGAAAATTTAAAAAAATATACATTTCATTTGCCATAAAATATCTTAAATGCAAGGAGAGCCATTTTTGAGAAAATAAGCATTTTCGGAAAATGTGCCATGTAAAGGGTAGTTTAGGATGAAGGAATGCTCTTCAAAATGTTTGTGTCGCATTCTTGAAAGATATTACGTTTAAATACCAACTTTGGTTTTTATTCGAGCTTTCGTTTTTGAGTGATGTTCATAGGCAGACAGACACATACACAGAGACACAGAGCCCCCCCAGATACACACATACACACACATACGCACATACATACACACGGACCGTTTTCTAAAAATACTATTTTTAATTTACGCAGCCTCAAAACATATTTCCGATGAACTCTCGACATTGAATTTTTAGGTCGAATACAATACTTCCCCTACTTATTATAGTAGAGAAAGTAATAAAAAGTAAACAAAAGCTATTTTTCAAGAATAGAGAGTAAAATAGACATTTTTGAACAGTAGTTAAGTTGTTCAAAATTTCACAGAAGTAATATTGCTTTAAAACAATCATGATGCAACAAAGAGTACTCGAAGCCAAGCGAGGCTTAAATATTACAATAAGAAAAGAAAATACAAAACTTTTTTGAGAGCTATATAGAATATGATGAGCAACTAAAAGAAACTGCAATAGAATCGGAGTTGAAGTTGGTAGGTATTTCCCTCTATCGGTTGAATGATCGTCCACCTTGATTGCTTGAGGTCGGCAGCCAGTTGATGGACCAAGGCCCAAAAGGACTGGTGTGCCACGATTTAACTTTTTAGATATTACCTTTACGCCTTTGCATTCTGCCTATAGTTCACTACCTGGTTCAATGCTAGGACGACTTCATATTGCTGTTTGGAGAAAATGCCATTAACCATTGTAGTGTCTATACTTCAACGGAGGACCTTTCTAGTTTCTCTACCACCTACTTATAGTAAATAGAGCAAGTATTGCATTCCACCCAAAATTTCGATATCTAGATTTCACAGGCAATGTTTTGAGGCCACCTGAACCCAAATAAGCACTTTTAGAAAAAGGTCCGCGTGCGCGTGTGTATGTGTCTGTGTATGTGTATGTGTTTGTGTGTGTGTTGTGTGTGTGTGTGTTGTGTGTGTGTTGTGTGTGTGTTGTGTGTGTGTTGTGTGTGTGTTGTGTGTTGTGTGTGTGTTGTGTGTGTTGTGTGTGCGTTGTGTGTGTGTTGTGTGTGTTGTGTGTGTTGTGTGTGTGTTGTGTGTGTGTGTGTGTGTGTGTGTGTGTGTTGTGTGTGTGTCTGTGAACAGCATAATTCAAAAAAGAAAAGTCGGTTGAAAACCAAAGCTGGTATTTAAGTATGATACACTTTAAGAACGCGATACAAAGATTATTTTGAAGAAAGTTCCTTTACCCTTACCTACCCTTTACATGGAAAATTTTTTATTTTATCAAAGACGGCTCTAACGATTATAATTAAAATGCCACATGTTTAAGATATTTTTATGGCAAATAAAATGTGTATTTTGAATTTTCTGGCAATAGCCCATGTAGTCCTGTTTACTCTTGATGACTGTTTCACAACTGGTAAACCGTAAGAGATAGACCAAATCTTACTATACAAAAAATGTAGATCTCATTAAAACACACAAGTTCTCTCCATATAAATGTTTTTATAGAGCCAAACATTTCGCAGATATTCCTTGTTATTTGAGTGAGTTTTGCAGTGCTTGTACTTTTCTCAAATGGAAGGTCCTTAGTCACATTTTTATGTTATGGCCGTGCAAAGAGAATGGAATTTCGAGGCCTTCATATAGCGACCAGCTTTTAAAGATTTGACTATCGCTCAAAGCCTAATGTATTCGCATATTCCTCTTGCACCTACAAGAAAATTAGCAATAACATAATTTCTGTGTTCCCCTAATCCCTGCAAGGAAATATGAGCAATAAAATCCTTGCTGCAAATGTTTATCTCGATTAACATTACGTAGATAGAAGAATTCGTCTTTGTAATAATAACTTGTACAAGTGTGAGTAGAGAAAGTTGTGCGAGTTCAACACAACAGATTTTATGGAAAAGGGATATAAAAATTCGAATATTCGGGATTACTACATTGAAATGAAGCGTTTGAATCCTCTTTTCTCAACGCAGCAATTTTAAGATTTCCTAACACTGAACTTGGACTGTGAAATGATTTACCGCATACCTACATTTGTAGATGGAATATAAGTCAATACACTAGTATACTCAAGATAGTTTTTTTTTTTTTTAAACTTCAGGATAAACAAATGTAAAATACTAAAGTAAAACGCAGCATAATACCTCTACTAACATACCTCTCTTATTGCAGACTAAATGAACCTTCTAATACAAATAGAAAAACAGTATAAATTGTAGTTGAACCGAGCCAGATGGCTCCGTGGTAACGTGTGAACATCGCATTCGGGGGTTCCACGTTCGATCCCCCTCGACCTCCCACTCTGACTTTGGATTTTTCGTGGGGTGTAGACGAATACTGAGGTGGTTTCTCATCTACGACAATATAATTTCTCTCTCATTCCCTTTTTTAAGGTGTGCTTCTAGGTTTCCTAGCGTATGGCGGTGCCGGACAAATGGCACGCATGCTTGCTCAAAGGAAAGAGTACTTCCCATGGACAATAGAGGTCTGCTTGGTTAACGGGACGCTCATCGCTCTCTCTAGAGTCTAGACAGCTCCAGCAGTGGGACGGGTCTTCGAGTCTGGAACTGTTAGGGTCTTCCGTGCGTCTCTGTGCTCTGTAGTTTCCTGTGGTTCCTTTACTTCATCTCTTCCTCCTGGCGGGTGGGAGCCACGATAAATCTATAGACCGTGGTGCGATCTATACGTACACCAGTAACAGTAGCTGAAGTACCATGCGTTTATTCTAGAAGCACCAAGTTTGTGTCTTGTAATTAGGCTTGCGTGCTCCTTCCACATAGGCAACAACTAAACTTGACTGGTGTGAAACCATTTGGCTCAATACAGTACCAATCCGGACTCTTCGAGTTTAATAACTATGGGAAAATACTGATGTAAAATTGCATTCCTAGGAGCACCTATTGCTACGAATTTGGGGACGATGTGTAAGAAGTTTCCGCACCAAGACCTCCTTTAAGCATCTCATATACAAGCTATATTCTAACAAGGCGTCACAACATTGTCTTACATATCATTTGTAAACAAAGACGTAACCAACGCACCCTGGCTTGTTATCCTAACGGTGAGAGGTAAAAACAGACCAAAAGAATTTCCGGCCAAGCAGTTAAGTGGCGGTCAGCTTTACATCTGATCTGCATCTTAATAAGCCATAACAGCCCCGTGAGAGATTGCAACAACACAGATTGCCAAGGACGGTGATGCATTCAATGAAACCAATAAACCTTCCTTCCTGTTAACCTTTCACCGCTGCTTGCCGGAATAACAACACACGTTAGATACGTTATAGATTCGGAAACGATCAACTGCTGCATCGACAGAGGGACCAAACTTGAGTTACGATAATCATGCTGAAACAAACACGCCCATGTAAGGAAACATACGAATTTCTCTAGTTAACGCCATTTCAGTGATTCTTTACATTATTCATGTAAAGGGTATGCGCGCAAGGGTTAGATGCCCTCTCCCAGTATTATCATCGTGCTTTATTGCACGCTCAACCGCCTGTTGTTGTTATTGTTATTATTATTATTATTATTATTATTATTATTATTATTATTATTATTATTATTATTATTATTATTATTATTATTATTATTATTATTATTATTATTATTATTATTATTATTATTATTATTATTATTATTATTATTATTATTATTATTATTATTATTATTATTATTATTATTATTATTATTATTCATTAATTATCTTCTATAATGTGAATTTATCTTTGAAGAATACAACAGTTGCGGTTTCGGCTGCATTTTTGCTGTAATTTTCAAGTACGATTATCAACGATTTCAGTTTTCCTGAAGATTGAGAAGTAATTTATCTTCTTGAAGAAGGTTAACCTTGGGTCCAACTGAAGGTTGTGGAGGGGGGGGGGCATTTTTAAAGGTTGAGGCTGGGCAAAATGTGAGCACTTTAGTTGTTACTTTTTCGTTGATTTACAGGATCTGGAGAGCATCATTAATATTCATAAAATAACCGTGCGAGATGGCTCCTTGGTAAGGTGTAAGGACCTCACTATTCCCGTCGACTGCCTTCTCTGACCTTGGGTTTGTCGTGGTTTTCTCAGTCTGTAGGCGAATGCTAGGGTGGTTTCTCATTTACCGCGACTCCCTTTCCATCACTTCCCTTATTTCATTATTTGTGTACGTTTTTGTTTGTCACTTAACGCTTACCAGTTATACAACATAATGTAAATTTCCTTCCAAGTGAAGAGAACTTCACAAGCTATTTCCAGAAAGCTCAAGGCATGCATTTATTTGTCATACAAATGACAAACTTACTATTATCTATATATTTTAAACATGGTACTTTAATCAAAATAGCGATTAATCATTAAAAAATAAAATAATAAAACCCTCTAACTTACAATGTAACTACACTGTAGAACTGTCGCGATATGACATGTAAGTTAAAGCGACAATAAATAACGAAATTTAAAAATTCCTTGCCTACTGTGATTAAGAGATACAGAAACTAAAAACATAAATTCAAAATCCCAATAGTCACTTCTGTCACTCGTACTACCAAGTTAGTTTCGATGTTATCCAAGTTTTGATTAGACTGCAACACCTCTAGGACCCTGGGTAGAGAAAGTAAAAGCACCGTGTCCTAAGAACTGCAAAAGATTATGGCAGAAGTAGCAAGTAATTGGGAATGTGGTTGTGTGGGAAAGGAAGGTACGAGAAGAAGGTCAATGACGCTCACCAAAATCAGACGGCCTCTGTCCACAAACGTTACTAATGGTTTTGATGCGCGACTGGAATCCTGATACACAGCGTGTGAAACTTGCGGCGTGACCCTACCACCATGACCTCTTGTGTAGGGTCTATCTTCCAGTTTATTAACACCGGTGATTGTCCCGTTTCTCTCTCTCTCTCTCTCTCTCTCTCTCTGTCTCTCTCTCTCTCTGTCTCTCTCTCTCACCATTCATGGAGTGTTCTTTGGATTGTGCGTACAAATACAGCAGCTCATCGCCTCAACACACAATCCTACTCCAGCAAGGAAAATGAATTTCTTTCGAAAGATTCTTTGAGCATAAAACAACGGAGCTAAACTTTTTTTTAAAATTTAATCATTGTCAGTTTAACTTATATGTCATATTGAAACAATTTTAGTGAAGTCACATTCCTGTGTTACAAGATGTTTTTGTTTGTTCCGTTTATATCCCGTCAATGGCCATGTCGGTGGAGTTCTACATTTGGAACATATTGTTCACTCGTATATAGTGGTTTGGGTCTTTTGGTGACTTGCACATTAGATCACACATACATTGACACTCTCATTCATACTTCCAGACTGAGAAAGATAGAGAATAATCTTGTCTCCGACCTTCTGTTTTTTTTAACCACATGTTACTAATTAACGTTTCAATTCTATACTTGTAGAAATTGGCTGAAACGTTGAAATGTTTCAAAGAGATTTCTAAAGTACCAGGAATGTAAGGCTATGCTTACAGTAGCAAGGTGCCATCGCAAGTGGTAAAGTGCTCTTTCATAACACTTCATTTTATACAAATACAGTACCTTTTAAACTCATTACTTCTCGCACTTCCTCCTTTGGCCGCTAATCTTATAACCAAAATATGAACTCACAGTTCACACTTCATTCACTCAATCTTATATTTTAGCAGTTGATAGCGCCAAACAGTTTAAGCAAAAGAAGTAAAATAAGATAGTAATGATTGTTTATTTATGCCAACAAGCTTACTGCTGGTGTGTTTTAAACACACAAGCCGTGTGTGGGTAATGTTTAAGAGGTTGAATCAGAAACTGGAAAATTCAATGCCATAGCCATAGGGATTTGAACCACGATCTTCCGCTTATCGAGCGGCTGCTCTAACCATGTTCATTTTAAAACTGATATATTGAATGTAACTCCTCAAAAGAACTATAAACAGTACAAGTTCGACCTTTTCATTGATACTATATGCTTAAATTATTTGACAACCAATTGTGATTTTGAGACCAAATGCTGAAACATCCAACAACAAACCTATTTTACCAATAAAAATTTATTGATAATTCCTTGCAAGATAGATTTAATGAACTTAATAACAAAAGCAGAAATATGAAACAAATGCGATTGCTTTTTATTTTTCTTCTTTTTGAATTGTTCGGTTTCAAAATCAACCTCAAATATTTTCAAATATTATTTTAAAAAATGTTCTAATGTTTAAACTTTTTCCGCACCATCACTGGACGTTTATTAGAGATCAGTTCAGCAAAAAGAACACACGGGATATTCGAAATACGAAATTCAAATGTGATCGTGCTACAAAGAAGCAGCCTACTGAAAGTCTCAAAGAGAGACTACAAATTGACCTTATTAGCTAGCCAAGCCGAGTATATCGCGCACAGAATTAGAACTACTTGATGTGACGTAACCCTTCCAATTGGCGCCGTCTTTTCTGGACCATTGGAAGTGCCTTCATGTTCTCATTAACCGCTGTAGCTCTGAAGATGCAGCGCATGCATGCTTGTTGCCACCCCGCCTTCAGCTTTCACTCTTAACAAATATATTATCTACATCAAGCAGAGGTAAGAACGTACGGGATGGCCCATGGAGAAAGGTAACCGAAACCCAACACCTAAATAAGCTTTTGTGCACAACAATTACCTAAATAATAACAGTACAACTGTGATCTACATTGCATATGACGTTTATCACCGTGCGTAACACTGTTTCAAGGCTCTCACGAAGGTTGTCAGACTACGAAGAATGGGTTGGAGGCACTGTGCTTTCAATATCCCCAACAAAAATGCATCAAAAATCAGAACTTCGTGAAGGTTATGGAAAATCTACTGTCCTGAGATCAGCCCTCCAGGAAACAGTTGTTAGAGTAGGTGCTGATTCCCATGACCAGTATGGAAGGTCGCCTATCTTGTTTAAAAACTTATTCGTGAACATCAAGTTGGTTAATTAATCGTAAAAAATGCTTCTAAATCCCCCCTGAAAACGTTCCATAACTTGATATCGACGAGACCTTACTTCCGTTTCCATATGCATCCTCTATAAAGTACGGGCCAATGATGTCATGGAAAGAGATAAGAGGCCCACATTGTCACTTTCTCTGAATGTAATGGTCCCTGTGCATATTCTTCCAATGTTTCCCAAATGAGAAAATGATAATTTTGCTTATAATCATGGCCACTCAGTACACATCACATTTTTCAGACCGCTACTTACTTCTGAGGTATTCAGGACCTTGATACTTATTAAACAGAATATGTGTACAGTATTGGACACGCTCTATGAAGCCCGACTATCTCAACTCATGGAATACGATATGAGTGTACATCAGTCAAGTGTTGAATACTTATCACCGATTTTTAACAAAAGTATTCAATTAAGACACATTTTCGGTTACCTTTATTTGGGGCCAACCTGTATATCAGAAGGTGTAAGCAGGATCTCTCCATGAATGTTCACGTTGATACGAGTATAATGCTCAAACTACACCAACTAATGGAACTTCGACAGCTTCACAGTCTGGAGGCCGCGGGGGGGGGGGGGGGGGGGGCGGGGGGTTGAAGACGCTGGTTGAATCCATGTGCCCTCTTCTATTTTCTGGATCAAATACTAGCACCAATTTTTATGGCTATTAGATAAAAATGTGGTGCGGGTTTACGATACAAACTGATACTGAAGAAATGCCACATTTAAGCCCCTCATTGAACCTTCCCAGATCTAGGCTAGTCATTTGCACAAAAATGAGTAAATTAACGATACTCCATCTGTTACATAATGCATTATATAATTCTTACGAAAGAAGGGCTAATTAGTCGTCCTAAAGCTTTGTCCAGTCTATAAATTTTAGCAGCGTATAAAAATGTCGTAGAATAATATTTTTGGAGAACAGAAAACTTTTGAAGTGTAGCTTTGGATGGAGATAGCTGCGGAAATTTTGGCTGTTTACATCTCTCTTGAAGATGGCTAATAATGGTAATCTGTATATCGTATTTAAGGTAACCAGGAGTACCAAAGAATCCCAAGTCTTTTTTTGGTATTTAACACCGTTCTCACAGGCGGTGAGCAGTGATAAAACGTGAAATGAAATAATCGGGAAAGAAAGTTTGGGAAGGAAAATACTTCATACCTAAGTTTAGGGCACCAGCTTGTCACTTGCCAGATATGAGGACTGAGGAAAACTTGTAAAATATCTTAGTCGAGAGGACGGTCCTAACGGTATCTGAACAGCAGATCTCTCGTTCACGAGTGTTTGAACAACCACTCGTATCTTCGGCCAACCATGTCGGACCTCTTTGATGAACAGAGGTATCAGGGAACAGTAGATTCTTCTTGAATATTCTCCATTCAGTTCATATTATCCTGAACTATCATATGATAGTGGCAATCAAACAAGGACTGTAAGACTACCATTTTGGATAAGCGGCAGTAGGCATAGTGGTTGTAGGAATCCCTGCTTGCTTTCTGTGAGAAAAGATTGCTTTAAAGAAGGCTTTGCCCAAAATAAAGAAACAGCGCAAGCTCTTTGAAATGCTAGTAAATATCTTATTACCAAACAACTTTAAATATTAAAACCTGAAATGCTATACCACATAATTTCATCAGTCCCATGTTATTATGTTTAGCTGACTGTTCTTCAAAGTTCAACGGTATATTGCTTAATGTACATTTTTGTAAGAAATGCTTCTGGCTTTATATAAGTATAATTTCTGTTAAAAGATGGCCATCGCTATTTTTAAATTCAGGCCAGGAAAAAATGCAGCATGCGGAGAACGTTTCCTTCAAATGAATTTGTGCAGCCTTTTCTGTCGCAATGCTGGCGGAAACTTTTGCTTGCAGAGACATCTCTATGAAGAAGCTCTTCCGCACAGCAGATGTTTTTCTTGGATGGAGTGTTACCAAGTGGTCTTTTGGCACATTTCCGCAAGAGGTCAGTCGGTTGGAACCGCCTCACCCAGAGCGTATAGTTTTCACATCCATTACAACTCCTACACTCATCTCACGATACATGTCATCCCACGCAACTGGAGCTTACATGTAACACGCAGTTCAGTGTTGTATGGTGAATTCATTTTTATCTATAGTTGGGGGAAATGTCGACCTATTGGGAAGCATAGCTAACTTATGAACAATATCTCGTAAGTGATGTGAGCGTGTGAGTGAGTCGACAACTAGGTCATTAGGACCCGTTCTTAATAGATGTACTTAGAAGATGTGCGATGGTTGGTATTCACGATGTCGCGGGTTCAAATCCTATATGTATATTGGCCACTAACAGCAGTTTATTCGTGATTTTCTTTAACCACCTGATAAATAACCAGACTCAGATACTCAACCACAGAACCGCCTACAAATCATCCATATCATTCAGTTTCTTATACATCTTGACCAATCGTAGCTTCCTTTAGAATTTTAGTTGCAATACTGTGATGCATTATATTTTCATATGAATTCACATGCTAACAGTCACATGAATTTCTCTACCCATTCTTCAAGAGCACTTATTCTTTCACCTACCACCTGTTAATCGAGATACCCATTTATAGAAATGATTTTATTACATATTTCCTTATAGGTACAATGGCAGTATGGGAATATAATAGGCTTAAGGGAATATAATAGGCTCCATAGTTGATTGATGTGTCGCTATGTACTAATGGCTTTGAAATTCTGCTCTCTTTGCATAACCAGGAGAAGAAACAAAAGAAAGGAAAAACGAATAAGGATTTCCAATTTGAGAAAAGTATAACAAGGAACATCTCGGAAAGGGTTAACTACACAAGAAATGTAGTTGATATAAACTGAGTGCTTTAGCGATATCTACATTTTTGTGTAGTAATTTTTAGCCTGTCTTAGAAAGAGGTTTACCAGTTATACAAAAATCATTGAGATGAAGATTTCAGAGGCTATTTCCAGAAAATTGACACATAGCTGCATTTCAGTGGTATGAAAATATCTCAAACATATGGTATTTTAATCAAATTCGTTAGAGCCGATTTTGAGAAAATCAACATTTTCCAAAGATTGCAACATAAAGGGTACCTTGGGGTAGGAAGATTTTCTTTAAAATCTTCGTGTCGCTTCCTCAGAAGATGAACAATTTTAACAACAAGCTTCGTATTTAACCGATATTTTTTGTTTGATGTTTTTAAAGATTTATACTGTTCAAAGACACACATACGTGCGCGGTTTTTTTCCACTAAAAATGCTTTTTTTTTTTTCGGAATCAGAGAATCTCACAACATATATTTTCAGTGAAAACTAGGATGGATGTTACTTATATACCTACGTGCAACCATGGAAAAACTGATTGAGCGTATCAAGATAGCAGAATATTTCTACGTCGTGTTGCAGAGCGGTTTACACAAGTCGATATTTCCAGCATGCAGCTGAGTTTATTGACAGTCTCTGTTCCGTATGTTATCGTCTGCCTGACACACAAATAGGCGGTGCCCGACAAACGATAATATACGGAACAGAGACTATCAATAAACTCAGCTACATGTTGGAAATATCGACTTGTGTAAACCACGCTGCAACATGACGTGGGACTTAGCAATATTCTACTCTCCTAATCCGCTCAATAATTTTTTCCATGGCTATAGAGTTAGTATGGAAACTATCCATTGCAACGCACCCAAAATTCGTTACCGAGATTTCACCGGAAATACACGTTTTGAGGTTCGCGCGCACGCCTCTCTGTGTGTGTGTGTGTGTGTGTGTGTGTGTGTGTGTGTGTGTGTGTGTGTGTGTGTGTGTGTGTGTGTGTGTGTGTGTGTGTGTGTGTGTGTGTGTGTGTGTGTGTGTGATCAGTATAACTTTGCAACGAAGTTGGTTAAGTGCTATACTTGATACCTACTTAAGTTCAGCATCTTCCAGGATGCGACTCGAAGATTTTCAAGAAAATGTCCTATCCAAAACCACTCTTTGCGTGGAACATTTTCGAAAAGTTTGATTTTCTTAAAAATAGCTTTGACGATTTTGAGTGAAATGTCACATATTTAAGATACTTCCATGCAAAATTAAACATTTATTTTGAATTTGAGTTTTTTGTCCTTTTGAAGTGCTCTTTATTCTGAAGAAAACTTGTGCATAATTGGCAAACGACAAGTAAAGTATAAGACAAAAATCTTACCCTCGTTTCTTGTGGCCATACAAAGAACATGGAATTTCAAAGCATCACATAGCGAGACTCTCTTTAAATATCTATCACTTTAGCTACCGTGTCCTACAACGAAATGTGTAAATGTATATTGAGACTTTATTCAGATTATCAAGAAGTACTAGAACAATAAGTTTTCGTAAGACTAGCATGTAATTTCTTCTTATTTGTTACTTTGAGTTTGACGCAATAGAAGTTTGGTAAATGCATTAAGCTTTGACGGTTGGAGTAATCCTTTGAAAGAACGTAGGTACACTCCATACATCACACAGCCAACCGTTATGAAACTGGCATTCCAAGATCGATAATATAACGGCCACTACTGAAAAGTGAACTTCTGCGTAGCGGAGGGCGCTGTGGAGGGAGGTAAGTTTGGATTTAAGTGGAAGGGTTTTAAAGGTCAGCTTTCCCCATGTCTATTTTAATTAGTTAATAGCTATATTTAAATCCATGCAGATAGAGCGAGTTTCCATAATTTGACGTATATATTATATATTGTTGGCACTTTCTCTTTCTCAGAGCTTTATTCTGTTTACATTTAGTAATATTTTCCACTGATTTATCATCTAAGAAGATGGAGATGGCATGCGTTCCTTAGTAATGCTGTTTTTCTTGGCACAGCAGCGTAAGAAACTTCCACCCCGCGAAGCAGAAAACCAGGTCCTTCAGTACATATATGAGCCCGAAATTCCTCCTCCCTTCTCGCAATAAATAGGCATCCCCACATACAACAGAGGGCAAGTGGAAGAGAATTTATGCATCCCGCCCTTCCAGTAGGGGGAGGGGGAGAGTGACATATCACGCGAGATGCTTTCATAATGCGTAATTAAACGTCTTTTCATCTCATAAGGTTTTCAAAACTTTAATGGGGTCACCCTTTTGTTTTAGAATCCAGATTTTTGGAAGATAACAGCACATCCTCGGTCCAGAATCGTGGTTAGAGCCGTTCCTTTCACACAGCTGAAATCAAACTTTGATAGAAGTTCTGCAATGAAATATCTAGCCAGCATGTCCTTGAGGGGATATGTTAACTCTGGCATCACCGATTTTCTCAGAAACAATTTAAGGTACCAGACTGCATTTTTACAGGATACAACGAAAGCCTTGTAAGTATACTAATCTATTTTATGCAATAAGTTTGTTTCTTAACTCTTCGTTGGTTGCTAGAGGCCTGAAAGACCTCTAGGTTTATTTAAACGTTATAGTTTGGGAACGAACGTACCTACGTAATTGCCTGACTGGGATAGCTAACATTACACTTTACTCGATTGTTTGCTGTAGCAATAGCCCTATCTGTTTATTCCTTTAGCTCCAAGAATGACTAATCGGTAGTTACATGTCGCACAGGTCAACCAAACTCTGCACACCCATTCTCATTACATATTGCTGACATTTGTTTTCCGTTGTTGGTTGTGCAATATTGCTTTGCCATTGCAAGTATTATATTACTACTTCTCATAAACAGGGGAAAAAGGTATCATCTACAAAATCCCAAGGAATTAAAAGAAGTGCATCATCTACCTTGTGACGATGACGCCTTATCCGTAAATTACAACTTGCATGAATCAGATGATTCCCATTCTGAAGATAAACCGAAAACATCTTTAGATTCAGAAACTGATAATGAAGAGGAGGAAGTAACGTGTGATAATAATATATAGGTAACATTATATGCTTATCAAAGTTATTATTACTTTACTATTATTATTATTATTATTATTATTATTATTATTATTATTATTATTATTATTATTATTATTATTATTATTATTATTATTATTATTATTATTATTATTATTATTATTATTATTATTATTATTATTATTATTATTATTATTATTGTCATTATTGTTATTATTATTACTATTATTATCACTATTATTACTATTACTATCATTATCATTATCGTTATTATTATTATTATTATTATTATTATTATTATTATTATTATTATTATTATTATTATTGTTATTATTATTATTATTATTATTATTATTATTATTATTATTATTATTATTATTATTATTATTATTATTATTATTATTATTATTATTATTATTATTATTATTGATTGATTGATTGACGGTACATTTCAAATTACAAGTTGTATACTTGAACATCGTAAATTATTCTTCCAGGTAGTGTAGCACAAATTGTAACGTTTACTGTATTTATACCAAGTTTTAATTACTAGTAAGATAATACTAATAATAGCCACATATATTTAAACTAAATGAAGCTAAGGATGGGAAAGAACGCAAAATGACATTTTAAAAAATAAACACAAGCATATAAGCACAAAATATAGCTCGGGCCTACTAGGCCCCGCGCGACTAACAGTGTTCTAGCAGGGCACGGCCTAACAGAGGGTTAAGGATGATTGAAGTTTTCTTAACTATATCATTTTTGAGAACAATTTATCAGTAATTCCTTTCTTAAAAATTAACCAGACATCTTTTTATCACCAAAGTAAATACCCAACAATGCTTAAAGGTTGTTTTTACACCTTAAAACTTTATTTAGCTATGCTTAACCGTTTCTAATAAAACGGGGTTTTGTACCAGAAAATGTCTTTCACATAAAAAAAATAAAATAGTCAACATGGCTTGACCACAAATAAGCTGTCATATTTAAAAGTAGTGCCAATCTGTGCAGCAAACCTTCCACTAAAAGATGGACTGGGGTTTACCTCTCTATTCCAAAGTGTGTAGAAGTTATGAATGTTGTATTTTCTTCTGAGAAGTGGTATAGAATTCATAGTACAAAACAGCAGATGCACTGCCAGTTTTAAAAATGTATTTAAAATATAAGTCTTGTGCCTAAAATAATAGTATACAGGTATACAGGATGTTAACGGGGACTTCTAAACGTTAAGCTGAAATATAAGTTCCTTTACCATTTTCCTGCATAGTGATTGCATAAATAGTTGGTCGAATGTTTTATTGTCAATATGTAACCATTCCTTTATCGTTTACTTCTGCAGTTAGCATAGAGAGGTAGAACTATAATGAGTTATTCGTGTCTGTTCCATTTGTTGCTAAAATGATCGTTTAGCCACAAAATGATATTAAATAATTGAATTTCAGCGAGTTTACTGGAATATATTTTTGGACATACGTATGGCAAACGCGCAAAGGAAGGTCAGGAATGTTGACACTGCTCAGATCTTATGAACACTGCTCTGAAAGCCTAAATTCTTCCCCTCGTTACTTGCAGTAGCTAATAATGAATACACAGATACGTGGCGAAACCAGTTTTCTAAGGCTGGCCTAATTTGGACTTTCAGTCGTGTAGGTGTGAACGTATACTTGAAAGCAGTAACAGTAAACAAAGCATTCTCTCCTCCAGTCCTGGTCTGTTGCCAGACGGAGTAGATAATATACTAAATAATGTTCAATTATCTCCTTTACCTTTCACCATAGATGCAATTGTTATTGGACTTTTTAATTCGTCATATTTAAATCTACCACCACTGCGCACTCATACCTCTAACACACTGTATAAAGAGCAAACTCCAATTACTAAGACTGCACAAAAAGTTAAACATGTCACAAGAAACTAAAAATCGTTTCTGTGAAGCACCCCAGATACTTTCTTTACGTTATTACTCCAGCTCAAGTGTATTCATCCATCTATGTTGCATTATTCACGATAAATGCTCTCAAACAATACAGACTTGCTTACATGGACAGTACAAAAACAAAACAAAAACTCTTTATACTGTTAAAAATGAGACGACGCGGAGAAAGAGAACATTCTATAGTTTCAAAGACGTTTCATAGGTGCATCACAGCTCCATCCGAGAAAAACTGTGGAACGAATAGTACGAAAACCATTAATGCTGCTAAAAGGATGAACAGTTTTATGTTTCAGTGAACAAACTCATATAAAACTCAATAAGAATTAAAAGAACGTCATAAGATATTTGAAATAATTGAAGGTGTATGTTCAATTCGTTGTGCAAATACGTTAACCCATGATAATGTGACAAAATGGTTAGTCATTTTGAATGGGCAAATAGCAATCAAATTCTTTTGCCTTAGCAAGAGAAAACTAATTTCTTTGTAAACTGTAAAGAAAGTGAAAACATTACCAATTTCGTTTGAAAGTTTCAGTACATTAATATAATTGTCTCTGTAATCCTTATCTCTGTCTGAAATACTTCATATTTTAAAATCACAGTGGATTTTATTATGGCATGGCAGTACGAAAATAAGAGATTTTTAATACCAAAGTAAGGAAATAGAACTGCAATGAGTTTGCGCTGAATAAAAGTATTATCTGCAGAGCCACAGCTAAGCAATCAAAGCTGTCAAATCCCACGAAAGCTTTCCGTTCGGAAATGTTGGTAAAAATGCCGTTCTCCGATGAGAAAACTGAACTGTCATTCTGTCATTGCTAAAGCGTCGCAGCTGGCAGAATAAAATGATAACCCTGCATCTGTCAAACAAGACTATGGAGCTTTAATAAGATTCTACGCCTGAACAAAAGCTTCATCCTAAAAAAATTAAGGAAAAAACGAAAAAGTTTTAAACTCTATTAAAAACAAAGAGTAACACATGACAAATTTGGCTTATTGCTTCAGATTAAAATACTGATTCTTCAGGGAGAGCTTACAGAAGGCTTGATATCGATCTCCTTTAAAACTCCACGGGATTATTCAAGCACTAATCCAGCCGTATACGATTGGTGGCATTGACAAAATCTTGGACAGGAGGCATTGTGCAATCTCTATGCACCAGGATTGTCGTGGGCTCACCAAGGACCATAAACAATTATTCATTTGCATTATACTTAATTTTAATATCCTGCTTCCTTTATCGTACATAACATAGAAGGCGACTACATAGGCCTATGGATAATATATAGCCAAGACATCAATGTGTACTTTCACATTAATTCACACAATCAATCCTCTGTTAGTCGCGCGAGGCCTAGTAGGCCTTTGTGCCTATATGCTTGTGTTTATTTTTTTAAATGTAATTTTGCCTTCATTCCCATTTATTGCTTCATTTAGCTTAAATACGCATGATCTTTATTAGCATTATCTTACTAGACAGATCAAAGATAAATAAAATGTAGTATGAGTGCACTATGCATTATAATTTGTACTGCACTACATGGAAAGATTCTAAATTGATATGTCCAGGTATACAACTGAAATGTACTGTTAATAATAATAATAATAATAATAATAATAATAATAATAATAATAATAATAATAATAATAATAATAATAATAATAATAATAATAATAATAATAATAATAATAATAATAATAATAATAATAATAATAATAATAATAATAATAATAATAATAATAATAATAATAATAATAATAATAATAATAACAATAATAATAATAATAATAATAATAATAATAATAATAATAATAATAATAATAATAATAATAATAATAATAATAATAATAATAATAATAATAATAATAATAATAATAATAATAATAATAATAATAATAATAATAATAATAATAATAATAATAATAATAATAATAATAATAATAATAATAATAATAATAATAATAATAATAATAATAATAATAATAATAATAATAATAATAATAATAATAATAATAATAATAATAATAATAATAATAATAATAATAATAATAATAATAATAATAATAATAATAATAATAATAATAATAATAATAATAATAATAATAATAATAATAATAATAATAATAATAATAATAATAATAATAATAATAATAATAATAATAATAATAAGCATATGATGTTACCTACAAAATACATGTCATGACAGGTTGATTTCATCCACTTCTTCATGATCAGTTCCTGAATCTATAGAACTCGTTTTCAGTTAATCTTCAGAATTGGAATTATCCGATTCATACAAGTTTTCATACACGTGTAAGGCACCATCATCACAAGGTAGATGACGCACTTCTTCCATATCCTTGGGATTTTGTAAATCATATCTTTTACTCCTGTTTGTGAGAAGTAACATACCACTTGTAATGTCAAAGCAATTATGCACACCCAATGAGGAAAAACATGTCAGTATTCTGTAATGAGAGTAGGCGCGCAGAGTTTGGTTGACCTGTTTTCTGAATGGCAAAAACGGAACACTTAAGTCTGAAGAAAAGTTTGATACAGTCACGAAGCTTGCCCCCCCCCCCTCTCCCCCCACGTACGATTATAGAGCTCCTAGCGGAATGGCTTTAACTAACAGTTTGTTGTTCGAGAGAATAATAGTACATGTTGTGAAATGTTCGTTACGAATAATAATAATAATAATAATAATAATAATAATAATAATAATAATAATAATAATAATAATAATAATAATAATAATAATAATTATTATTATTATTATTATTATTATTATTATTATTATTATTATTATTATTATTATTATTATTATTATTATTATTATTATTATTATGATGGTGATGATGATGGTGGTGATGATGATGTTGATGATGATGATGATGATGATGATGATGATGATGATGATGATGATGATGATGATGTGGGACAAGTAGGAAATATTTTCAGTGTTATTGCACTGACAGTAAGAACAAGAGGCCAGATTTAGCCTTCTGATTTCCGAAATATACAGTAAGATAAGTTCTTCAGTTGTGGTTCACACAATTTAGGAATGAAAATAACCGTTCATGATTACAATAAATTAATATGTCGTTATACCTACACATTTGAAAATAGCTATTGTTATTTGTCGTGTCTTTGTGTTTAAATTGGAATTTGTAACACTTCATTAAGTATTAAACTAAATATGTTCCATGTAATGGGAAAAATGTGTTTACTTTTACAAAAGAAAACGGTAGCAAAAGTATATTTTATCGTCTGTTGAGGTGATCCTAGTAGCTAGCCACCAGGAGCGCTAGTATCAACCCGATGTATTTTGTCTACATTTTGTCTTCTATACGCATAGTAGATTGTGATATTAACTTCAGCGCTTTATCACAAGTACCAAAACTTAGTCGTTCCTACGGCTTAATCGTAAACATCTCGCCTGCAAGGAAACGCATCACGTTTCTTAGCGGCTGCTGAAATAACTATTCCTGGATTTAATTGTTTAACGTTCAAGTTTGACACTAACTCGGCTGCAGTAGGCTGTGGGACATAGTCTCCAGCAAAATGCAACTCTCTCCACATCCTCAAGCGCCGTTTTTGTGAAACCAGCGCTAAAGTTAGCTAGATACATAAAGTGTGGTACTTACCCGTATAGTAGTGCCGCCCCTGCGATGCCGCCCCCACATTGGGCTGTTACGTACATCAGCGCCCTCAGCGGCGTGATGTTGCGAGTAACTGCCATGGCTACGGTAACCGCAGGATTCACGTGCGCTCCTGAGGGAGAAAAGACATGCTTCTTTATATCTCTCATTTATTTCCTCAGAGTCCTACTACAGTTAGATTTTGCTAATGGCGCGGGAGATTCTGCCTAGTGGAATTCAGTTTTACAAGTTGGCTGCAAAGTCTAACAAACAACACTGCCCTAATGTTTTCCGTTACAAATCGATATCAAAAATAAAGTATAAAATGTTCAAAATATTAGCAATGAAAGCAAAACTGATTTGCTGCGCCATTTAGTTAAGGTAGCGATATGGGATTTGCTCCTGAAATTAGAATATTGCGAATAGCAGCATTTCTGCTCTAAAACAAGCTCTATTGACAGTTTGTGTAAATAATATTCTGGAACAAATCCAGCCTGTGTCACGACAGCATTACCTAAATTAATAAAAGTAAAACCTGCATTTAACAGAAGCAGATGCTGGATCAGCAATTAATTATTGTAGATATAAAATATACCAGGTCGTGAAGGCCGCATAACAGGCCGGGAGGGCGCGGCGAGATAAGTACATCCCACCCCCCGTGCTACACCCCTCTCATGACACCTGTAGTGGGCAGAGGAGGGTGACGCAGCGGTCGGGCGGCAAGTCTTGGCCCTTCATGGGCTGTTGCACTGGAATGTTTACATGTAAAATATAACTTTATTAATTAGATTGTAGCTGAGCAAGCAAAGGGCTGCAAATTCCACAGACAGATACCATCACCTTCAACTACGGACATTTTAGTCATTACAGTGACACCTCAAACTGCAACATGGCATATAATTATGAGTATTGTCATAATTCAGGTTGCGCATGAAAACTCAAAACCATGAACAGCCTTTCGGCCTTTATCTAATTAAATAATGAGCAATGGCTGCTATTATTGTCTTAACTTCGTCTTTCACCATACTAGGGGCTTTCTAAAAGTTATCTGCTCGGAGAAATTGTGGAAAACAAATAAATTGGACGCTTTTTGGGGGCGCTTTTTTATTCATGTTTTATTTACGGATGCTCTTTCACTGCTGTGGTTCTCAGCGTCCCATTCTATATTAGTCGTGAAAGACAGCTGAATTGTACACTTCATTTTACATTAAGTTTTTAGTGTGGAAAAGCTTCGGGCTCGATAATTGCTGTGTTTAATAATGGACCAACGATGCATTTAAATGAAGATTTATAAGGAGCGTTTAGACGTGTTTAAATGCAATTCCAATTAGGGTCTGCGACGTTTCATTATAATAAGTGAAACACGGATGCATCACTACACGCAAGAGACGAAGGGTCAGCTCAAACAGTGGGTGGTAACAGGCAAAAGTACACCAAAGGAAGTAAAAACGGCTTCATCTGCAGTAAATATAGTGGCTAAGGTTATCTGGGATTCTCTTGATGTGATGCTGATAGTGCACCTCCAGAAGCGCAGAACCATTGACAAACATTACGCTTCATTACTGGGCTAACTGAAGGATGTTATTCAGGCTATACGTCCACACCTTGTGGAAAATAAAGTTACATATACTTCATTACTATAATGCCCTTCACACATGTGGGATTGTTGCTGGGACACTGCATGACCATCGCTTCCAAATGCTTCCACATCCGCCGGATTTGGCTCCCAGGATTACGTTTTGTCTCCGAACCTGAAGAAACGGCAGGCTGTACAAAGGGCCACATCCAATGATGAGGCTAACGCTCAGATAGACACATGTTTTGCATATTTGGACAAACCTTATTTAACTGAGTGTATTACACATTTGAAAAGTCGTTGGACTAAATATATCGATTTACTAGGCAACAGTGTTGAAAATGAAAAAATAAAGAAAAAAGTATTCCTCGTAAATCTTGTTTTCTTGGCCACGCCAAGAACATTTGGAAATTCTCTCATATTTTCTATAGGTAATGCATGGAGAAAAACGAATATGCCCTGACAGACCTCTTATTAAGGTTTATTGAAAGCTATACCAAGCTTTGGAGGTTCGTTTGTCATTTAATGCACAAAGTATTCCTATTCAGTTTATTATTGGCTTTTTTTGTTCCGGACACTGTTGGTGTAGAAATTTAAACTTTTAATACAAGTTTCGAGTTCTACATCACTGCTTAAATGAGATCAAGGGCTTCATGAATTGAAGACCGAATGTATTCTAAGCGGCCCAGCAGTGCCTAAGGTATACCACGTATGTGTCTCTCTTGGGATGAAAAACTCGACCAGGTGCCTGATAAAGATCGACGACCAAGCTAACTTTACCTGTGATTGATCTCCGTGAGCCAATCGTTCACATTAACTTGCTGGCATTCGTTTTGATGCTACAACGGTGCCGTGTACGTTCAAACCGACAGATGGAAAGTACTTATTGGCAGCGCATGAGTGGGAGACACTCTTCAAAAATGGAAAGACAGGTTAATCAAGGCTCAGTCCTCTGAAAAGAAAATAAAGCTAGCTTTATTCCGAGATTCAAAAGAGCTAACGTTTAAAGTTTATACAGCAGTTTGGAAAACTTCATTCAGCAAACGTAGCCGGTACATTCCTACCCAGCTCACAGCGGTGCCGGGACACAACAGAGACTCAAATTTAGAACAATGAGCTTTTCTTGGTTTAACGTCCTTCATATTGTTTCAGGACTAATGTACCTATGTAGAGATGATGAATGGTTAGTTGTTCAAATGAGCTCAGGGTCCAAAGAGGTGAGATCTGCCATGCATTGGCCTTCTCATGCAAGGTAAAACCTCGAAAAGAACATTATAAAAGCAACTAACCCCAAATGGGCTCCCAACTGGGGTCGTCAGGATTACTATTCTAGACAGACGCTACCCGCACACTACAGAAGTGTGTGAGCACGTTATGATGATAGGTTACAGCATAAATTATCTGATAATAAATCAAACTTAGTTCCTAAGTCCAATTTCGCAAAACCATCTGCATTGTACTTCTCTTTAGCTATTCCCTTCGTTTCTACACGTTAACCATATATTTAAAGAAATATATATATCATCTAGCACCTCCCACTCCCCGAACTCGTCCCCATTAACCATTCGTTCCAGTGCATCTTCAAGCAAGTAGTTTGTTCTCATGCAAATCGATTTCACCATTATCCTTTCTTGACCAACTCCTTCTATAACAATTTTAGTGCGTTTTACAATAACAATTCTTTTGCACATCCATATTGCAAATCCTTTCAATTATTTCATCTCACTTTGTCCCAATGTCTGAGCAACGCTTCTTATAATGTCATGTGCCACCCTAAGCAATTCATTTGCCTCTTCCTAGTAATCTCCTCAAGGACAGACAGAACACAGCCGCGGCAACCATGATGGCGGTGGTGTTAATAGCGGTGGTGGTGGTTGTGACAGTGGCGGTAGCGGTGGTCGTGGTGATGGTAGTGGTTTTGTTAGTGGTGATAGTGGTTCGGTAGTAGTGGTGGTGGTGCTGGTGGTGGCGGTAGTGGTGGTGGTGGCGGTGGTGGTGGTGGTGGCGGTGGTGGTGGTGGCGGTGGCGGTGGTGGTGGCGGTGGTGGTGGCGGTGGTGGTGGCGGTGGTGGTGGTGGTGGTGGCGGTGGTGTTAATAGCGGTGGTGGTGGTTGTGACAGTGGCGGTAGCGGTGGTCGTGGTGATGGTAGTGGTTTTGTTAGTGGTGATAGTGGTTCGGTAGTAGTGGTGGTGGTGCTGATGGTGGCGGTAGTGGTGGTGGTAGTGGCGGCGGTGGCGGTGGCGGTGGTGGTGGTGGTGGCGGTGGTGGCGGCGGCGGCGGTGGCGGTGGCAGTGGCGATGGTGGTGGTGGCGGTGTTGGTGTTTACCCAAAGTGTTTTACGTACTGACCTCCACCAGAGGCATTATCTTTCTTATTCGTCCAAGGCGACTTATGAAATGTCATTTTACCTACCAACTACATTCAGGAGTAAGTATGAAAGTGTAAAAGTACGCTTGTAAATTCCTAATTGACATGCTTACTTTCACTTCCATATACGCAGTAGGCAGAGAAGGGATTGCACTCAACCCAAATATTCACTATAGAGATTTCATGAGAAATGCACGCTTGGAAACCCTGAATATAAAATGGAAATTTTAGAAAAAAGGTCTTTGAGAGAGGGAGAGATGGGGGGAGAGGGAGAGTAGTATAACTAAAAACCGAAAAGTCAGATAAATACCAAGCTTGGTATTTAAGTTCACTGTCTTCCAAGGATGCCACACCAAAGGTTTTCAGGGAAATTCCTCGCCCCAATTAAGTGAATGAGTGAGTGTGTCGGGTTTAAGGGCCCGCCGACAATTTGGTCATTAGGACCTTCGCCCCAATTAACGCTCTGCACTGAACATCTTTCGAAATATTTGATTTTCTCAAAATGGCTCTATAAATGTTTAGTAAAATACCACATATTCAAGATACATCACAAATAAAATGTGTATCTGGAATATTCTGCGAATCACTTGTGAAGTCCTCTTCATTCTGAAGGCGTTTTCTATAATCGATAAAATCAAGAGGTAGGCAAAAACGTACTACACAAAAACAATCTGATGTGTTGCACTCACATGACTTTCTCTGCTCTAGTACTAACCATTCTTACAAACGCTTATTTCTCGATCTTATTCATCTTAGTCGAGATGAAATATTTGCACAAATTATCTTATTGCATATTTTCTTCTAGGTGCAAGGGAACATGGAAGTACACAACTTTGACGATAATCAAATCTTTTAAAGCTGGTCGCTAAATGAAGGCTTTGAAATTCCGTTCTCTTTACACGGCCAAGAAAGAAAAAAGTGAATAACGACCTTCCATTGAGAAAAGTATAAGTATTGTAAAACTCACACAAATATCAAGGAATATCTTCGAAACAGTTCACTCCACAAAAAAATTGCATTTGGACATAAATTGTGCTTTAACGAGATCTACATTTTTGTGCATTAAGTTTTGGTCTGTGTCTTATGATCTACCAGTTATGTAAAGGTTATCAAGGGTAAACAGGAGTACATAGGCTATAGCGATAAAGTTCAAGATATACATTTCATTTGCCATAAAAATATCTCAAATATATGACATTTAAATCAGATTCGTTAGAGCCATTTTTGAGAAAGTCAAAACGTACGATAAACTTTGCATGTAAAGGATAGTTTAGGGTAGAGGAATTTTCTTCAAAATTCGTGTCGTGTCCTTTCAACTCCTCTCAACTTTGCTTTTTAACAGACTTTTCGTTTTTGAGTCATGCTGTTCACAGACATACGCGCGCGCGCAAAGCTTTTTCTAAAAGTCATTTTTTGGATTCAGGGTTCTCCAAAACATATTTCAAATGAAATCTCGACATCGAATTTTTGGGTGGAATACAGTACTTCCTCTACTTACTATATGTAGTAGAGAAAGTAAAAATTGTATATCAATTTAAAACACGATATACCTATTTCAAATAACGAGGAATGAACTATCTCCGCGATATCATTTACTATTGAGCTGAAATGCTCAGTATTTTGTCGTATTTTAAAGTGTCGTTACTAGGTCGTTGCGATGTCATGGAAAGAGTGCAATTTCAACAGAAAACTATAAAACCAGAATAAAGTTATAATGTTGGGGAAAACCAGATAAAATGTAGTTAAATCGCAGTGCAACAG
>CM060964.1:271739887-271744887 GCA_030765045.1 Tenodera sinensis
GTGTGGGCGAGGTTTCGATGCCCATGGTAGGTGCATTGCTCTCTGAAAATGCTCGTTCTCCTGATCGGAGGAGGTCGCCAAGCCCCGCCCTCACCAGGATGTGTAAGCTAGCAGTGGAGGAGGGGCGACGGTTGTCGAACCGCCACCGGGAGCTTAAATCTGTAGTTTGGGACCCTGCCCTCTGCAGCCGCCTTTCCTCAGTCCGATCACACTTAGTATCCTGTCACATCATCCCCCTCCGAATCTTACCCATACCCATAGTTAACTAGTAATGCACACTCATGCGGTACAACCATTGACAACTAGTCACAAACCACAATGGAACAAAACCACACACTTGCTTTTTACTATTGTTTATCTTGAGCAAAAAGAGGCTTTGACAGTTACTGGAGGGACGGCTTCTGAGTCGTTTCCACGGCAAGCTCCCAGCCGCTATTGGTCCAGCCAGTAAGGTGTCACCATCCCCCTTTCCCTTCCCCCGAAAATTGAACTTCGTGGGGCAGCACGTGCTTTCTAATACAATCAGGTTGTTATCCCATTTCCCTGCTATGTGTGAACTGTCACAAGCCACTTGTTGTTCAGAATGCTACTGTAATAATGATATTCACGGTTTCTGCGGGAATGTCACACTGCCCCAGCTCTGTATTCGTGCATTACAATGTATCCGCACCCTTCGCTCTTATTCACACGAGTCCAAGCATAGGAGTTCTTAAGAGGTTGACTTTAAATTAGGTACATTCTAAATATTATGTCAATTCAAAGAATGTAAACAATAGCACTCAAGGGTCACTGACGGTGGGTAAACACTTTCTGGTGAGGGCTGTCTGCAAACGCCAAAACACAGTGCGAGGGATGGCGAATGATTTGTTACCTGCGACGTCCCTGCCTAAAGTTTATCTTTATTTTCTTTCGTTCCAGCTTTAATGCTTGGAAATCTCCAAGCCTACACATAACCAACGTGTGCGAGTTTTGCAACCCTAAAATAAGGACCGTTTAGCTACCATTACTTCATGTAGGACAACACAAGCTATGATCAAACATTTGTACGACTTTCCTTTAAACGCCATCTATGCATTCCTTAAAAATAAAAAGTAGGTGCTCGGACACATTTTCATTGAGGCTTGCCAGTTCTTTCTAACTTAAAATATTATACTTACTGTCTTTTATATATATATATATATATTTGCCTAACCTTCTGTTTTACCCTATAACGTAAGTATTGATTGTTTGCTCTAATTTCATTTATATTCTTGTGGTACGCTTGGGAAGAACACACGTTTAAGGATCAAGTGCGCAGAGTAGGCAATACTTATAAATACTCATGCGCCAGCAGCATCTGTTTAATCCCAGCTAACAAACTCGCCATTTAATGTTAGCAGTATGATTATGATACTTGGTGTTTTGGATAATTTTATTCATGTGCCATATTAATGCAGAATAGCTGTTCCTTATTCCAGCATAAACATGCAACCAGACAAACAACATAAGCCAAAAGAGCGTAAAATACAAAATAAAAACGAGAACACTAAAAAAGAAAAGAAGTTATTTCTTTAAGATTTAAGAAACCTAAATATTCCGGTTGTGAGACCCTCTGCATTATCTTCCCTTAGCTGCTTTTAAGTAATATATCTATATTTGATAGAACTGGCGCAACTAAAGCTTGCAGGTTGCGCAGCAGTTTTTCGTAAACGTACCGTACCGTACCGTGCCGTGTCCTACCGTACCGTTATGCCTATTGCAAGGCGACAGTATATCTATTACGGGCTACAGTATCTAACAACGTCTCGAGGAGTGCATATCGCAGTGATTGAATGGACAGAAAAGAGACAGTGGAACTGGCAAGCACAATGCGGGGAGTGAAAATGGCACGTGGCCTTCAATCGAGCGACTTTATGCGAGTAGTACTGAAGTTTCGTGCAGCTCTCGTTGGCAAGTTTTAGTTGAGTCACATTTACCATTAATAATACATGACTTTCGTACATCAGCCGGATCGCCCTGTGGTGGCACTGGACCGGGCGAGGACAGGCGCGCTCTCCGCCAGAGTTACACGTAAACCACCGGGTACGGAACACTAATTACTATACTAACTTACATTAGGCTTAGCTCCATCACAACAGATGTCGAAAATGATGACCTTCAATGCGACCACATTCTCTATATCTCCGAAAGCAATCCTGATTTACCGAAAAGTCCCATATTAGTCATGAACTCCTTTACCACGCTGCAAAAGTTGGGGTTTGGTGCGCAGTGAATACGCTTATAATTATTATTCGTCCCATATTTTACGAACACAACAGTTGATTCATATGTTTGTATAAATTTTATTTTCAATAATTTTTTTCCGCAATTAACAAGTGTGTGGCTGGTTTCAGTAGGCTTCAGCTACAGCGCACACTGCTGCGAATTATATGCAAGAATTGCAGAGTGTGTATACTGACAATAATTAGTCAATAACAGCGGTCACCTCGTTCCCTTGACCTATTTCCAAGCGATTATTATTAATGGGTAACGTTCAAGAATAAAGTTTATACATCAAATCCGCATACGCTATAAGAATTGCACGACAACATCACGACAGAAATACAAGCAATCAGTCAATATGAAGTTTAGTGAGTAAACCAGAATTGTTTTCGGAGATTTAGGGAATGTGTTCACGTTGAAGGTCATCAATTTCAACATCTGGTGTGATGCAGGTAAGCCTAATATAAGTTAGTACAGTAGTTAGTGTTCCGTACCCATGACTTGCCGGTCGTTTACGTGCAACTCTGGCGCCGGTCCTCGCCCGCTCCGGTACCACCGCGGAGCGGTGCGGCTGACCCCCGAACGCACTGTATAAGGAAAAGGAACAGCCAAAACTTCCCTTAAAATTATGCAGCTAATTTTTTTGGAAAATAAAGCGGATGAGGGTACCGAAGTTATTTGTTGTTTTTGTGCCATTTAGATCATTTAATTATAATGCTACCGAACGATGTAGCTCGACAGTAACGTGCGAGGTTACTTAACCTCGGGGTCGAGGTCAGCGTTGGGTCGAGGTGCGAGGTATCCCCTCCGCTTCCTGGTCACTCTCATACTTAAAGTAATTATAGTGCTAAGGTACACTGCCTATCATAGTGATTGTATTAATAATATAAATAATAATAATAATAATAATAATAATAATAATAATAATAATAATAATAGTAGTAGTAGTAGTAGTAGTAGTAGTAGTAGTAGTAGTAGTAGTAGTAGTAGTAGTAGTAGTAGTAGTAGTAGTAGTAGTAGTAGTAGTAGTAGTAGTAGTAGTAGTAGTAGTAGTAGTAGTAGTAGTAGTAGTAGTAGTAGTAGTAGTAGTAGTAGTAGTAGTAGTAGTAGTAGTAGTAGTAGTAGTAGTAGTAGTAGTAGTAGTAGTAGTAGTAGTAGTAGTAGTAGTAGTAGTAGTAGTAGTAGTAGTAGTAGTAGTAGTAGTAGTAGTAGTAGTAGTAGTAGTAGTAGTAGTAGTAGTAGTAGTAGTAGTAGTAGTAGTAGTAGTAGTAGTAGTAGTAGTAGTAGTAGTAGTAGTAGTAGTAGTAGTAGTAGTAGTAGTAGTAGTAGTAGTAGTAGTAGTAGTAGTAGTAGTAGTAGTAGTAGTAGTAGTAGTAGTAGTAGTAGTAGTAGTAGTAGTAGTAGTAGTAGTAGTAGTAGTAGTAGTAGTAGTAGTAGTAGTAGTAGTAGTAGTAGTAGTAGTAGTAGTAGTAGTAGTAGTAGTAGTAGTAGTAGTAGTAGTAGTAGTAGTAGTAGTAGTAGTAGTAGTAGTAGTAGTAGTAGTAGTAGTAGTAGTAGTAGTAGTAGTAGTAGTAGTAGTAGTAGTAGTAGTAGTAGTAGTAGTAGTAGTAGTAGTAGTAGTAGTAGTAGTAGTAGTAGTAGTAGTAGTAGTAGTAGTAGTAGTAGTAGTAGTAGTAGTAGTAGTAGTAGTAGTAGTAGTAGTAGTAGTAGTAGTAGTAGTAGTAGTAGTAGTAGTAGTAGTAGTAGTAGTAGTAGTAGTAGTAGTAGTAGTAGTAGTAGTAGTAGTAGTAGTAGTAGTAGTAGTAGTAGTAGTAGTAGTAGTAGTAGTAGTAGTAGTAGTAGTAGTAGTAGTAGTAGTAGTAGTAGTAGTAGTAGTAGTAGTAGTAGTAGTAGTAGTAGTAGTAGTAGTAGTAGTAGTAGTAGTAGTAGTAGTAGTAGTAGTAGTAGTAGTAGTAGTAGTAGTAGTAGTAGTAGTAGTAGTAGTAGTAGTAGTAGTAGTAGTAGTAGTAGTAGTAGTAGTAGTAGTAGTAGTAGTAGTAGTAGTAGTAGTAGTAGTAGTAGTAGTAGTAGTAGTAGTAGTAGTAGTAGTAGTAGTAGTAGTAGTAGTAGTAGTAGTAGTAGTAGTAGTAGTAGTAGTAGTAGTAGTAGTAGTAGTAGTAGTAGTAGTAGTAGTAGTAGTAGTAGTAGTAGTAGTAGTAGTAGTAGTAGTAGTAGTAGTAGTAGTAGTAGTAGTAGTAGTAGTAGTAGTAGTAGTAGTAGTAGTAGTAGTAGTAGTAGTAGTAGTAGTAGTAGTAGTAGTAGTAGTAGTAGTAGTAGTAGTAGTAGTAGTAGTAGTAGTAGTAGTAGTAGTAGTAGTAGTAGTAGTAGTAGTAGTAGTAGTAGTAGTAGTAGTAGTAGTAGTAGTAGTAGTAGTAGTAGTAGTAGTAGTAGTAGTAGTAGTAGTAGTAGTAGTAGTAGTAGTAGTAGTAGTAGTAGTAGTAGTAGTAGTAGTAGTAGTAGTAGTAGTAGTAGTAGTAGTAGTAGTAGTAGTAGTAGTAGTAGTAGTAGTAGTAGTAGTAGTAGTAGTAGTAGTAGTAGTAGTAGTAGTAGTAGTAGTAGTAGTAGTAGTAGTAGTAGTAGTAGTAGTAGTAGTAGTAGTAGTAGTAGTAGTAGTAGTAGTAGTAGTAGTAGTAGTAGTAGTAGTAGTAGTAGTAGTAGTAGTAGTAGTAGTAGTAGTAGTAGTAGTAGTAGTAGTAGTAGTAGTAGTAGTAGTAGTAGTA